>OZ002733.1:10231374-10517202 GCA_963924305.1 Polygonum maritimum | reverse complement strand
ATTTTGTGTTTTGGGGTGATGACAAGTGATTTTTTATGAGTTTTGAGCAATTTAAAACAAACTGATGACAAGTGCGTTTTAAGGTTCTAGGTGATGACAAGTTGTGTTATATGGTTCTGGGTGATGACAAGTTCGTTTTTATGGGTTTTGCGATGACAAGTCCGATTTTAATGTGTTTTGGCGATGACAAGTTGTTTTACGGTTCTGGGGGTGATGACAGGTTTGTTTTAGGGTTTTTTGGATGATTTTATGGGTTTGGATATGTTTTTGGATTTTTTGGATGACAACTTTGTGTTTCGGATTTAAGTGATGACAAGTTTTGTTGTAGGTATAGGGTTTTGAGTTTGTGGGTTTTTTGGATGACAAGTTCATTTTAGTGTTTTTGGGACGATTTTATGATTTAGGGTGATGACAAGTGATTTTTTATGAGTTTTGAGAAATTTAAGTTTGTTCTACGGATCTGACTGATGACAACTGTGTTTTTAGGTTCTGGGTGATGACAAGTTGTTTTTATGGTTTTGGGTGATGACAAGTCCGTTTTTATGGTTTTTGGCGATGACAAGTCCTTTTTTAATGTGTTTTGGTGATGACAAGTTGGTTTACGGATCTAGGGGTGATGACAAGTCTGTTTGATGTTTTTTGGATGATTTTATGGGTTTTGGTATGTTAGATTTGTATATATATTACTTATAATTATGGCCTATTAGCTCAAATGGTAGAGCAATGTGCTTGATGCACAATAATGTGGGTTCAAATCCCACATAGGTCAATTTCGTAGCTGGTCATCACTGATGACACGTTTTTTGTGTGAATGATGGGTTTTACCTCGACTTGTCATCAGATGACAAGTTGAGTACGTGAACGGAATGACAAGTTTTCTGCGTGTGGACTGATGACAAGTAACTTGTCATCTGATGACAAGTTACTTGCCATCACTAATGACAACGCCGGTCAACACCGGTCAACGCCGGTCAACGACTGGTCAACGTCGGTCAACGCCGATAGTGGTAAGGGGTGCTGACGTCATCATATGCCATTGATGACGTACGTCATGTTGTAAATTAAAAAAAAAAGTAGGGGCAAAATTGGAAAAAAGCCTATGGGGGCATATTTTTTTTCCTTGTAGCCTATTTGCTTCAATATTTGTCTCTCATGGGTTACTTACCCATTTTCGTCTTGACATGATATATATCTCATATTACAAATGTTGCACGTGATCTATAGTCACATAGACTAATCCGGTAAAAGGTAAGAGCATCCCCAACAGATGTGCTAAATTTTTCTTTAAAATGGAGAAGCAAAAACTATATTCTCTATTTTTTTACTTCAACTCCAACAGCTTCTCGCTTTTGCAGAATTTGACATTTCTTATGTAACTCCAATCTCTTATTTATTTTCAAAAAATCAATGTTTGTTAATTATTACTCCATATTTTTATTTAACTAATAAAGAAATGAAAATATTATACAATCTTACGTTAAAAATACTCACTTTATTTTAAATTTGAATATTAATAAAGAAGTAATTATACTCAAGAATCATAGGCAGAATACATATACAGACCCCTATACTTGAACGTTTTTTCCCATCAGCCCCCCATACTTTAAAATGTGCAAATAAACCCCCCTACTACCCCTGTTTTATCCTATTAAGCACAAAGGACATTCTGCCTCGAGACGTGAAACTCACGCACGTCACTGATCTGCCACGTAAATAAATAAAAAATGACGTGGCACGCCATGGGATGCCAAATGTACATATTTGCCACATTTGCAAATTTTGCCAGGTAACATTTCTTCCTTCTTCCATTCCTCAAACAAAAATAAAATAAAAAAGAAAAGAAAAGAAAAGAAAAGATAAGCCCATCTTCCATTTCTTCCATTCCTCCTTCGTTCTGCCATTGAGCCAAATCCGATCCTGCCATTGAGCCAAATCCCCGCCTGAGACAAACCCAAACGAGAGAGAGAGAAACAGAGAAATCAAGTTTTGAAGCCCAATGCCGCCGACGCCGGCGGTTCCGCCCGCTCCTCTGCCGTCCTAAACCACCAGATCCAGCGCTTTTCTCCAATTCTCCGTTCCCGGAAACCACCAGATCAAAGATGGCTCCGGTGTCCAAACAAGCATCGTCACGTGATCTCCGTCACCGAGACACTCAGGCACTCGCCGTCGCCGAACTCGAATCCATCATCCCTACTCTCACCGCCGGCACGTTCTCTCTCTTCATCACCTCCGTCTCCTCCACCTCCACCTCCGACAAGCCTTCCATCCGCGCCGCCTCCCTCCGCCTCCTCTCCTCCATCTCCTCCGCTCACCGGAGCAACCTCTCTCACCACCTCCCTAAACTCGTCTCCGCCGCCCTCCGCCGCCTCCGAGATCCGCCTGCGTCTCCGCCTTCTCCTCCTTCGCCGTCGTCGACCGGCCGCCGTCGTCGACCGGCCGCCGTCATCTTCATTCTCCGCTTCCCCGGAATGGCCGGAATCGCGGGGTCGGGCAGGCCACTAGGTCGGATCTGAAGGTCTTCGCGGGGTGGTCTTCGATTTCTCACGGGAATGGTTGTTTCGATTTCTCAATGAAAGAGGGTAAAAAGTTACAGTGATAATAAGAAAAGAAAAAAGAAAGAAAAAAGCAAATTTTTTTTTTATCATTTAACATGTAAGTAAAGAAGTCCAACCACTCGCAATATAGGAGCGTAATTAACACGCGTGTGTCCACGTAGGATAGAGATGTTCAATAGGTAAAAATTAGGGTAGTACAAAGATTTAATTGAACAATTTTAAGTAGAGGAGGCTGATAGGAAAAAACGTTCAAGTACAAGGGTCTGTACATGTATTCTGCCCAAGAATCCTAATGTAAATTAGGAAATACAACATTATGCATTCACAATTAGGTCTCAAAAAGACTATATATTACTAGTTGATGGCTTTAGGGTCGGTCCCGACAAAAATATTTGGGAAATTCCGTCTGGTGCCCCTTAGTTTTGTGCTTTTCCGGATGGTGCCCAAAAAGAAAACTTATTCCGCAATATGCCCCTGAGCTTTTGGTTTTTTCCGTCCCGTGCCCAATTTTAGCTACTCTATCAAACTTCTGTTAGATTTTGTATAAATACAGCTCCAAAAAAAAAAAAGATTTTGTATAAATAAAAAAAGGAAATTCTATGTAAAAATGAAATAGAAAAAGAAGAAATTTGTGCTTATAATTTAATCTCCTCCTCCTGTGTACTTATCAACCCAAATACCTAACTTAAGTGCATAAGTTCATTTTACATGTAATTAAGCTCAGTGAAACAATGCAGTAAATCACCTAAACAAAACCACCTCTTCTTTGCAGGAGCATCCATCTATTTTTTCAACTAAAAGAAGTTACAAATTTCATATAGTAAACATCGATTGATTTCATCAGCACAAATTTCTCATACTAAACACCAAATCAAATAACCCTAATTACAAGAGTTTGGAACTTCAATTTCAAATTAAAATCAAAAACTACCTTCAAATGAACCTAAAAACAACAAACAATGATAAAAATCTACCAATCAAATCCCTAATTCATCTATAATCGGATCAATCCCCACAAAAAAAAAACTTTTCTATTTTATAAAAATCTACAAGAGTTTGCAATACTCAGGGGCGGCGAGGACGGCGTCGGGGCCGAGGTCGGTGGAGGCGAGGGCGGCGATGTCGAGGTAGACAACGAAGGGGATGTAGAGGGGGAGGAGGTTGAGGAGGTAGGAGCGGGCGTAGTTGAGTGGGCAGTCGAGGGCGGAGCGGATGAAGGAGGCGGTGAGGCCGGAGATGGAGGAGGGGTCGAAGGTGTTTCCCGGGCAGGAGGAGTGCTGGAGGACGGAGAGGATCGCTGCTATGGATCCGCGGATGTAGGTGAGGTCCATCGCTGCCATGGATCCGAGCAGATCGTTATCCCCAAACAAGGATTGCTTTCTTTTTCTATTTCATTTTTACATAGAATTTCCTTTTTTTTTCTTTATACAAAGTCTGACAGAAGTTTGACGGAGTAGCTAAAATTGGGCACGGGACGGAAAAAACCAAAAGCTCAGGGCATATTGCGGAATAAGTTTTTTTTGTGGGCACCATCCGGAAAAGCATAAAACTGAGGGGCACCAGACGGAATTTTCCAAAATATTTTTGGCTTATATACATAAAAATCAATAAAACTACAACTTTTATGAGCAAAAAGCTCATACATTCACGAGGAGCTGTGTTAATTAAAGCTATATATTTTATAATATATATATGATGGATTTACATTATACATTTAACACTAAAGAATTTTTACACTATATTTATAAAACCTTCTACTAATAGCATAAATGTATATTTGGAAAAAAAAGATAGAAATTACCATAAATGCATTTTGGAGAATGCCCTCCATTTAGAGAAGTGTATTTTTCTCTCCTCTTCTTCATTATGGAGAATGTGATGGAGCTCTATTGGGGTAAAATAAAGGCTAAAATTCTCTAACATTTAAGATTTCTTCAAAATGCCTAATCTACTAGAGATGTTCTAAGAAATTGGGAAATTTGTTTATGCTGATCTGTTCAATTAGATAGAACAAGGAATAATTTGATAGGATAGAAATCTAGTAGCATATGACTATAATTTGAAAAGAAATATGAGTCCCTTATATTGAGGTGCTATTTGCACACTCCTTTTTGTCTATGTGCACCACGTTCCGTGGTGGCGTGAAAATCCCACGTTCCGTGGTGGCGTGGACGGTAAAACTGGATCCCGGAGTACCCGTTTGAGAAGTTGGTGGTGTGGACGCCCACTACACGTGGTGGCGTGGACCTCCACTAAACGCGGTGGCGTGGACGTCCACTAAACGCTGTGGCATAGACGTCCACTTAACGCGGTAGCGTGGAGCGTAAAACTTTTCACCGCAAGAGAAATTCAAATATCCGGATCGAAGTAAGATATTTTTCTGAAAATTTGTAATCATAACTATATACTAAAGCGGATGTTAGAAATAATATCACGAATATATTTTTCCTTAAGGAAAATACAATAGATAATATATATTTTCCTTAAGATAATTTTCTTAAGGAAAATACAACAGATAATGTATATCATGAAGAATCCGGTATCTATACTATTACCGTTAATAGACACTATCGTGGTTGTTTCAAAATTTTCAAAATCCTTACTTCATGCCACCGGGTTGCGTGGACCTTCACGTAGTGGATGTCCACACCACCACGTTTAGTGGACGTCCACGCCACCGACTCCTCAAACGGGTGGCCCGTGATCCGGTTTTACCGTCCACGTCACCACGTTCCGTGAGATTTTCACGCCACCACGCTCCGTGGTACAGATAGCCAAAAATCAGTGTGCAAATAGAATCTACCCTATTATAGGGAATTGAATAACTAATCTTAACACGTGATGTTAATAGAAGGTTTTAGTTGGAATGATAGTCCATATTTTTTCCTTTTTAAAACTCTATGAGTTGATGATATGCTATATTTATGATAGTTTAATTATCATATTTTAGGACCATATTGAGTGTTCTATGGTAAAATTAGTGTATAATTGTAATATCGAGACCGAAGACACAAGGAATTCAAGTTTTAAGAATTTTCAAGACAAATTCGTGAAGAAGGAGTGATTCTGCTTGAAGACCGCGAGCGCGACGGACAACCCGCATGCACGAATAGCCCTCAACAGAGATTTTAGTGAAGACTCATGAGCGCGATTTCCTTAGAGCGCGCTGCGCGCGGTAGGAAACGATAAACGACCAACCAAATGTTATAGGAACATGAATAAAAAGTCATGGAGGAATGAATAACAAAACTGTTATGGACCCAAACTAGCATAGCTACCACACTTTACCAAAAAAAAAGCATAGCTACCAGTCTACCACAACACGTGACTTACCTAGCAATGGCTTGAACTCTCGGATGAGTTGGCACCATTTTTAATGCCGACGAAGATCCTTTGTCAAGTACTGGTCCACTAACCAAGCAAGCTCATTTAAGATCAATCACACCATCAACTCCCACAATGCGCTAATATATATGTATACGTGCACGCCAGGGTGCCCCATTGTCCCGTTATAGATTTGACTAACTATATATAGTCCTTACTCCTTCGCCATTGTGGAAGCTTAGAGAGTTTATGGCTCACTTCTTATTGCCTTATTAAATTCCAAGTAATTAAAGTGGGTTGACCATAATAGTGTGGTTGTTGTCAGCACAACAATCTAATAACAACAATGAAATCAGTCTCTTACAATACAAACAAAGCTACGGAGTATAATATACTAAGGTCTTGAAAACCAAAATATTCAGCACCTGTCGTTCAACCAATCCACCAGAACCTTCCTCACCAGCTCAATGTTGTCATCCGTCTCCCCAAACAAGAGCCAATGCCACATTCCAGGGAAGATCTTGAGCGTCTTGTCACGGCTCACGGCCTCCTCGTACAGCGCCCGGCTCATGTTGGGGTCCGAGACCATGTCGTCGCTCCCATGAACCACAATGAAGGGGATGTCGACCTCCCCCAGCCTCTGGCTCAGGCACTCTGTCACCCTGAAAAGCTCGGTCACCGTCCCTAGCCTCAGCCTTCCGTTGTACTTCAGCGGATTTTGTTCCGCTACCACCTGAAATTCGGGGTTCAGTCCAATAGCAAACCCAATGTAGCTAGCTAGGTTGAAAGAAACAAGACAGAATTGGAGAGTAAAAACCATGTTGAGACTAAAACTATTCCATATCGGGAATTAGAACCTAAACCACCTACCATATAAGTACATAGGCTATTTCCCTATCGCCGCTTAGTTTTAAGGTGGAGCCCCCTATTGTCCATATACACACGAACCGACGTGTAGGACCTACGTCAGATACCCACCGAGATTTAACAAACCCCTACCGCCCTACGTACCTTCTTCTCCTCCACCCTTGTGGACTTATCGAGTAGATCGGCGGAGGGGACAATCGGCAGAGTGGGGAGAAACCGGGCCACGAAGGCGAGGATCTGAGGAATAGGCCACGGAGGCTTGACTGATAGTCTACACATGGGAGTGACCAACACCGCTCCTTTGAGACCTAGAAGATCCTCATTCTTCTTCGGGTGGTGCTGCTGCTTCATCTTAAGATGGATGAGCAGGCAGATGGCGCCTCCCATCAGCTCCCCAAAGAGAAACCGTGGAACGCTACGATACACGGGCGAGCTCCTTCCGACGGACTCGAAGTAGGCGATGCAGTCGTCGGCGACGGCGTCGATGCTGGGGAGGAAGCCCTGGAGGCCGCCGGAGCGGCCGTGGCCGGGGAGGTCGAGGGCGAAGCAGGCGAAGCCTTGTTGCGCCAGGAAGATGGCGGTCGATTGGAAGGTCCAGCCGGTGTCGGTGCCGTATCCGTGGACCATGAACAACAGAGCGCGCGGAGGAGGCGTTGTGGTGATCGGAAGCCAGGAGCGGGTGAAGAGGGAGAGGCCGGTGGTGGGGGAGATGAAGTGGGAGCTGTGGCCCTTGATTCCCTGCTGAGTGTAGAATTGTTCCTCCGGCGTGGCTCCCCAGTAGTGCAGGGGAGGGGGCTTGTGGTTTTCGTCCATTTGTTTTCTTCTTGGTTTTTTTGGTGGTGGGTTGAAGACAAATCTCACTTCTCTGTCACGTTAACGGTGCAGGCTGTGGTATGGGTGGGAAAAAGGCTCTTTTCGACTCTTTAAATGATGGGCCCCGGTTCAGATGACGTGGACATTTTGGCATCGCAATGCTGTGGGGCTTTACTCTTTAGAGGTGTCATGAACCCCACCCATGAGCTGTGAATGGGTAAGAAGAGAGCTTTGTCCCTCCAACCGACCCACCCATATTTTATCCGAGTCCAAACCGAAACCAAAAGGCTAGTGAAATGCACCAATCCGATCCATCCAACCCAATTAAGACCGAATCTGCAACGATCCAGACAATAATGCTTGGACCGACCCGACTAAGCTTACACCGTAAAGTTCTCGATAGGGTTGTCCAACGGTCCGGATCGCCTGTAACTTGGACCGACCCGACTTGTAAATTCCGGATCGGGTCACGAGTCATATAATTTTCATATGCGGGTAAGAGGGTGACCCATAAAACTCATAAAATTAAAACAATAATAAAGTTATGTTTAATTTTATTGTTTTTGTTTGGACTATAGATGTTAGTAGTGTTGACCTATCAGATATGGATTGTATAATTTTTTTATTTTGCTTTACGAGACTCAATTTTATAATATATTGCATTGGGTGCTAGAAGAATAGTATTGCATAACCACAAGTTTTTTTTAGATTTACTCTAAAAGAAACTATAAATATTAGCACATTAATGAATTTATCTAAATGAAATATATATCTTTATATATTTATCTATAATAAAATATAATTTTAGATTATATGGTAAAGTTATATAGGTAGAAAATATGATTTTCTAGGATATCACTATCTATGCTATATATAAGATAGATAAGGGTTTTTACATAATGTATCTCATCTTATTGCATTCTTCCTCCATTTATATATGTTTATGTATACATAAAAAACTAATATATAAATTAAATATTTTATGTATAAATATTTGTTGATATGCAGGAATTATGTTATTTTAGACGGAGTAATCTAAAAGATACGCATCGTTTTAGAAGAAATTAGACATATGATAATATTTGTAATTATTATAGTGAATTCATATATATACAAGATAATAAAAATAAAAAATACTCTTGTACAAGGCGGGTCATTTGCTAGTTATATACTAAAGCTGAAGCGAATTCTACCACCATTTTCCTCCACATTACCCCCTTAATAAAAATATTATATTATTATATATTCGTTTTATCATAGAATATAATCTTAATTTTATATATATTTAATTAAATACCGTATAAGGTACAAGATAAATTTTTTAATTAAGATAATGATTCGTTAGTATTTTTATTCGATATTATATACTTCTTATTTAATTAATTAATTAATTTTTACTTTATTTTTAATCAATTGCTTACTTGATCAATATAGATATCAAAGAAAATCATTTTTTTTATCTTAGTACGCTACCTCTTACTTTATTTAAATAATTATATTTTTTCAATGCTATCTTTTAAAAACCGCCTTAATAAATGATTAATAGTGTCTTGCAATATAGATAGCAAAACATAGAAAATGTACGTACACAATTTAATAGTGTATTTACCTAGCAAAGAATATCATCAACCGAAGCAACAAAAGATATCACCGTACATACACGCACTTACGCAAGTATAGATTATTATGTGAGTAATGAAGGGTATTCTTGACTAAAAGGGGAAGATTGAGGGGTGATTAGAGAAATAAGCAACGAATCAAACATTGTACTGTAATAAAAACCAAATAAAGTAGGTAGGATATGATATGACCGACTGAGCGCGAGAGAAAAAAAAGATATCATCCGCGCCCGCGGCCTCCCTAACTACAAAAGATATCACCGTACATACATGCACTCTCACAAGTATAGATTATTATGTGAGTAATGAAGGGTATTGTTGACTAAAAGGGGAAGATAGAGGGGTGATTAGAGAAATAAGAAACAAATCAAACATTGTACCGTAATAAAAACCAAATAAGGTAGGTAGGATATGATATGACCGACCGAGCGTGAGAGAAAAAAAGATATTAGTCACGGCCACGACCTCCCTAGCTACAAAAGATACGTACATACACGCACTCATGCCAGTATAGATTATTCTTGACTAAAAGGGGAAGATAGAGCGGTGATTAGAGAAATAAGCAACAAGTCAAACATCATACTGTAATAAAAACCAAATATTGTGGGTAGGATATGATATGACTGACCGAGCGCGTGAGAAAAAAAGATATCAGTCGCGCCCGCGACCTCTCTAGCTACAAATATAACCCACCCACGCACCCCAACCCCACCACCACCCCCACTCCCAATTCAAAAAAAGAAAATGTCGGATTACATCCCGGAAGAATTGGTGGTCGGAGTTTTGAAGCATTTACCGGTGAAGTCGTTGATGCGTTGCCGGTGCGTTTGCAGGCAGTGGAAACAATTGATTGCGTCGCCGTGTTTGGTGGTGGAGCATCTGGCCCTTCAGAGGTCCCAATCTCTTTCCCTCCACATCTCTCAAAGGGGGACCCTGTTCCGCGCTATAGGTCCGCAAACCCTACATGTGCTAGACTCCTTTCCTTACTCGGGGGGTAGCGAAGACGCTCACTTCTTGGCCCTGGTGGGAACCCTCCATGGAATTGTTTGTTGTCTACGACCTCATGTCCTAGAAAGCGGCTTCTACCTCTGGAACCCTTCAGTCCGCAGGTCGTTGCACGTCCCCGTTGCTCCATCCATGTCCTTTTTGCGTGATCGTGATGCGAAATCCTGGATGTACCATGCTTTCTGGATCGACCCTTGCACGATGCTTTTCAAGATACTTGTTGCTAGAATGGTCTGTCGCTATCCGAATGTCCATCCATACGGAGCCATTTACTCTTCTTCGTCATCGTCGATTCAAGGCGGTCGTGGTGGTTGGAAGGAATTGACTCCACTCCAATTGAAAGATAAATATTTTACGATGGAGGGTCCAAGTCTAGTGATGAGGGATAGAGCTTACTGGATATCCCACGATAACAGGGTTAGTACATTTGAAAACGGGATATGGGGATTCACCATTGAAGTAACATCATTTGACTTTGAGCATGAAAAGTTTTATAATATTGAGGGGCCACCAGTGAGATTCTCTACCATTCCATCCCTCTCCGAGTGGAAAGAAAACCTTTGCATCTCTAATGTCTCTCATGAGGATCCTGAACGGAAATTTCAGTTTTATTAAAGGCAACAAGGTTCGTGGATTCATCTTTTTAGCATTAGCCCTATGTTACGTATAGAACAAGTTTTTTGCGTTCTCAAGGAAACCGAGGGAAATTCCAAGATCTTTCTAGCTCGAACATGGTTTGATGATTTGGTCTTATATGACACTATCAGAGGTGGCTTGCTTAGTGTGAAGGGGTGTTATTTTCGAGGTCAAGTGGTTCATAACTTTGTTGAAAGTCTTGTTTTTCCTGCTTAAGGATGTGTACCTCAATTCTTGTGACGCTTTTTCAATCATCAGTAACCCTTGTCCATCTTAATCTTGAAATAATATATAGTTCATCACGCCTTTGTGAGTTCTTACTTTTGTTCTCAATTAGTTCTCTTATATATTTAGCTAATGAGTTAAGGGAATTTGGTATAGTTGTAGGCGGTTTTAATTTGCAAATAAGAACATTGTTCTATTAATTTCTTACGCTTATTTGATGTGACACTGTCTATATCTACTCATGACGAGCACCTAATTGCCATGCGAATTTGTTCGGATGGCCTTAGATCCCGATCTAAGGCCATCACCCGTGTCACAACATTCACTATGCTTTGAGCCAACCAGGGTCCCATCGAGCCACATGAGGCACACAATCATAAAGTCCTCTTCATAGCCATTGTGAGCGAGTCCACAATGTCGGACAACGCACCAGAGAGACTCGGCCAAGGCACACTTAGGCCTCATTTTATTTTGATAAGGAAAGAGATTAGGATAAACCCTATACAACAGAAAATGCACTATCCTAGAGCATTCTTACGGATGAGGTCCCGAAGACCCAAATCAGAACAAATAGGCAAAGTCGAAACGCAATGGAAGGAGTTGCATCGTAGTCAGCAACATCATTCGCTTTATTCGGAACATGCGAGATCGTCCAACTCTGTAATTTCCCCAACAACCCAAGTATGTTCGTCCGCATCCTTTCCACTTCCCACGGGTAGCTCCAACTCCCTAGCACCACATTAACAACTTGCAGATTGTCACCTTCAATAACCAAGTGGGAATCCCACGGTTGATGGCCTCCAAGATCCCCTGACGGGGCGTGTAGGCCTTCGAGAATACCACATAATGGTTTCCAATGAACCCTCCGTCATGAAAAATAGGCGCTCTAAATTCATCCACAAAAATAAACCCAAAAGAAGCAGCACCAAATGAATTAACAACCCCATTAAAATTGAGTTTGATGTGGTTAGGAGGATGTTTGCTCCATTTTGATGTTTTTCTCTTCTTATGGTTTTTGGTCCTTTCTCCATGTTCTAATTGGTTGGCTTGTCTACAATCAGCTCTCTGTTTTTTTGTTGAATTCATACACGACCGTTGGTGTAATATTCGTCTGGTTATCCGAATCAGATGTTAGTTTGTTTTTGAAGAACCAGATACTCCACCAGAGTCCAACTAGTTCTTCAAATTCCTCAGACGTTGTCTTAGATTTTATTGTAACATGCACCTAGGCCTCATTGATTCCTTTATTTCGGTGCTTATCATTGCTATTTTCATTAGTTGCATTTTATTTCTATTGTATAGATTTAATTGCATTAATATTATGACCCTGCTACACTTTGTCATAGAAAAATGCTTTTTGGAAGAAAATATATTTTTTAATCTTGAAATTTGTAAAATCTAGTTGATTTTCATCAATTTCGAAATAAAAAATATATATATGTTGTTGAGCAAAAGTACTTCTAGCTAATAGAAAGTGTAGCAAGGTCCGTCTATGTATAGTTGGACCAATTTATACGTACATTGACGCGACTTTGCATGCATGCATGGGCCGACCCTAGATTGCATAAGAATATTATTATATACTCTTTTCTTCCTCATTTGTAAGACAAGTTTGATTTAGCTAAGACTTTAGTTAAACAATTGAACTTCAGCATTGATTGCATTTTCATTATCTTGCTTGTCTAACTCTTCCTCCATTTCACCAAGTCTAGCTATATCTCCTTGTTTCACCGACACCAGACATCTAGTCTTCCCGGGGCCTTGTCCAAGTCTTGGTCACAACCGATGGCTTGCTTATCCCCGTGGCATACCCCCAAGGCAACGCCTTCGGCCTTCGCCCCTATAACCTTCATACCACATCCATACTTCTGCTTTCTCCCCCGTTTCACCCTATAGTTCTCGTCTATGCCTATAGCCCGAAGCAAATGACGGATGCTACTAATTACAATATATTGATCGAACAACTCTCAACAATATTAGGTTGTATGATTGATTTTTTATCACATAAGAAAACGAATAAAAGGTTAAAAAGAACCTAAACTAGCTCTTAATTCTCTGGTCACGATGATG
Source organism: Polygonum maritimum (assembly GCA_963924305.1). Lineage (NCBI taxonomy): Eukaryota > Viridiplantae > Streptophyta > Magnoliopsida > Caryophyllales > Polygonaceae > Polygonum > Polygonum maritimum. The sequence continues at coordinate 10,504,088 of OZ002733.1, read as the reverse complement.
GAGAATTTAGCACATTGCAATGTCCTAAATGCAGATCAACATCAATACTCTTGACCTGAAATTAAAGCATCTGATTCACCAAAAAGGAAGCCAGCTTAGCCAATGGCATGCATGATCTCATCGATAAAAATGATGATTTGTAAGATTAAAGTACGTGATAAGAAAATATTTTATGTGGAGACCCAACACAGCAACAAAATGTCTCCAAAATGAACCTCAACTAATCTCTTCTCCCATTGGATGATTAGTCAAAATATTTTAATGGTGTTGCTGGATGATTGGCAGGCCAAGAAGATAGAGGCAACACCATAACCAGGAACACAAGGAATATAATTAGTTAAAGCGCATTGTGTTTTTCCTATTCCAAAGTCTTAAAGTTTGTACATATTCATTGGCTATTACTGATAGGTAATATAGTACTATATAGGTATTGTTTGACGTGACGATCGAGTGTTCAATCAGATCGATCATTTTGAGTCATGATGCATGAGGCCGGTTCATTTCGGATAATTTTCGTCTTCTTTTATTTATTTTAGTTGTTCTTAGGTCATAAACTATTCCAAAGTCTAAATTTTGTACATACACATGCATGCATAGATTGTAGTGTGTATTGATCAAATCAAGTCATCATGTATATCTTATCTCATCCTCCAAGAATACTCATTACCCAACTAGTATATATTGGTACAGTGATAAAAATATCTATCATAGTATAAATCGGAGTCAATATCTATATAGAAAAAATTATCACGTGATATGTAAATAATAATATAATCTATTAGACTCATATTTATAAAATGAGAAAGTAATTTTTGAAATATAACTCTAAGATTATTTTTGGATTTTTTTTATAATTTCGAAATATAATTGGGACCTATTTTTCCTAATTTTCTACCTACTAGATTTAAATTTCTTATCTTTTCAAACAACCAAAGATGGATAAAATTGCACTCACAGGAATGAGAATGCATGCTTAGATGGATGTGTGGTTAAAAATGGATAAGATTAGAAATGAGGCGATCACGAGCAAATAGGGGTGACTAGCATTGATAGGATCAAGGATCGTTGACGTCGGTGCAAGGACACACTAGTTGCCTTCCCTCTCGCCTTAGGCCGATTGCTCTCTCATGATAGGATCAAGGATCGTTGACGTCGGTGCAAGGACACACTAGTTGCCTTCCCTCTCGCCTTAGGCCGATTGCTCTCTAACTTGCCCTAATTTTTATGGAGCTTGATGGACGTGTAGGAGGGTTGGAAATCAGATAGAGGTGGTGATGAGGTGTGAGTCGAAGGATATGAATGAGTTAGGGTGTGGATGTAACGCACCACACTCGAACTCAAACTACGAAATCCAAGGACAAGGATATGACTCACCTTGCTCTTGAATCTCAAGGGGGATTCGATATTACTCACGAATCTGAGTTGAAACAAAGAAAACACAAACTAATCTTATTCAATGGCTCATGGCCGAATTCCAAGTACAAAGCAAAAACAAAACATGATAGAAAACACAAAGCTTCAAGTTTGATTCAAGTCTACCAAATGAAAGAGGGGCATCCCCTTTAAATAAGAAATGAGAGTCTTCCACCAAGGCCTTTCATGGACCAGCTTTAACTCAGAAAAGAAGGTGGGAAACTCTTGGAAAACTTGTCATTTAATGCTCCTTTGATGAAGACACACAAGTGGCACAAGACGAGGCACCCGACGCTTGCGGCTCGGCGCGCCCGGTGACCACTAACAAGCATAGCTCGCCTTCTTTGCCTTTGCCTGGCATCCCTTGGATCATAAGTCCAGCTTGGAGATCCTCTTGCAAGGCACGAGCTCGGGCCCTTGTGATTCGACCCAAAAAGGGCTCGGTGCCGTCAGTAGGTGCGGTCGGCCTAGGGCGTCGGCATTCTCGGTGCGCGCTTGCACGGGGTCAGCTTGGTCATGATATGGCACATGAGTCATAGTCACATCAAGCATATGAGACAAACTGCGAGAACTTATTCAATAAATGAACTAAGAAGTTCAATATTCACTAATTTTCAACGGTATCATTGTGCAATCAGACGTCAATTTGACATCGGATAATTGTGCAGTCTTTTCCATTATAGATTAGCAGGATGAGAACTTATTCAATTCTATATCTGATCTCAGGACACTATATCACCTCAAATTTAAGAGGGAACCGGGTGAGGAGGGCTTTTTTAGGCTAATAATGTGGAGGTTAGGCTACATTTATATCTTATGGAGGTTAGGCTAAAATTCTAGAATTTAAAGAATTGACTTCAAACCGAAATGAAACTAAAAGTCATAGAAATTATTGAATCAATGATCAGCCTTATGAGTGATTCCACCATAATGTTTGGTATAGAATTTTATAGAATTGATTTCATTTTCAAGAATGAATCATTCCAAGTACGCATGTAAAAATTATTCCAATTGAAAATGAAAGGCATCATGCATTCCAAAAATTATGATTTCTCATGTTGAATTCTAAAACCCCTAAACCTTAAATTATAAATTCTAAAAGCCATAAACCCTTAAAATCATAACCTAGATCTTAAGAACTCTAAACCACAATTATCATGAATTGTTCATTCTAACAACATATCTTTAAAATGGTTCATTCTGATTCCAAGAAACCTTCAAAGGGACCTTAAAGGTTGACCATTGGAATTCTTTGTTTATTTTCTACAAAATGAAATCCTAGATCTAAATTTTGCTCTTTGTCAATTCAATGTAGATATAGATCGAAATAGATTTTTCATGTGAAACTTTGTGGTTATAGCTTGCAAATAGAATTTACCGGTTTGTTTCAATGTGAAAAGGTTGTCGATGGATTAAATATTTTCAAGTCAGGTTAGACTAACTATTTTCCTAGATAAAAGCCCCCATCTTACTTGTTATTCCGATTCTACTTGACTTTGTTTAAGTTTGTGTAGTGAAGGACTGTATATCATAGATATATTAGTTTAGGCATTGTTAGATGAGCCGAAAGAACGGGAGCGTACGTGTCGGGTTTTATTATAACCACTTTTTATATAAGGTCTGGATCCACCTATCTACCCAATGGGTAGAGTTGCCCCCGGCCCTCTCTTATATATTAGTGGTATTTGGTCTTGCTATCCGATGTGGAATAACCATTTTGTCCAACACGCGCCCTCAAGTGGTAACTAGCCTGACCTAGTTAGTATCTGAACATTTTTTTTAGTTTCTGACGGGTCTAGAAGGTTTTGAAATGCTAGCCCATTTTTAACCCCCGAACCGAACCTACTCTGATACCATGTTAGATTCCGGTGAGCCGAAAGAACGGGAGCGTGTCGGGCTTTATTATAACCACTTTTTTATATAAGATCGTGATCCATCTATTTACCCAAAAGCTTAAACCAATGGGTAGAGTTTCCCCCTCTCATATATATTAGTGGTGCTTGGTCTTGCTATCCGATGTGGGATAACCATTTTCTCCAATAGGCATGAACATATTTAATTTTTTGCTATAATCACTTATGAAATATAATTGTCACCATTAAGCTACTTCTTGAGGCCGATTAAGAGGATGATAAATTGATTACTAATTACTACAAAATTGTCACTAGTCATTAGGACCAAAAGACCCTGAAGACTTATTCCTAAAAAGCGAGATGAGATATGCATATATTAATATCACATGTCATTTCTAGTCCTAAAGGATTACTACTCTTTTTTTCGATGGAAACGATTTTTATTACTCTAAATCAGAGGAGAGTACATCATAAAAGTCCCGGGAAATAACAAGTAGCGGAAACTAAAAAAGGCTCTAAAAACAGCCAATGACTAAGCCAATTGGCAGCACGATTTGCCGATCGCTTTAAAAAAGGATTACTCATATTAAATAGTTTTCAACCATTAGAATCAAAAGACCTTTGTATGTAGGGATGATAATGAGACAAATTCGGAACAGGGATGGAAGCACCCTTCCCGTCCCTATCCCCATTCGGTTATCTAAAATTCACCCCTTTCGGATCTCTATTTGCATTCTCATTTCATTTTCGACCTCCATTTACGTCCCAATTCCAACCGAGGGATCGAGAGCTCCCTCCCCATTATTAATATTTTAATATCACATAGTATTTCTAGTCTCTCTTATGTTATAATTTTATAAATTATTATTGTTCAACTTATGATATAAGTTTATCAAATATGTTACGTTCCAAATATTTTTAAAATTTTGGAACATTAAAAGGACCTATTACGGAAATTTAAAATTCAAATATAATAAAATATTTGAATTGATAAAAGGTAAATTTTTTTGTTCTTATCCAATAAGGAGTACAACATAAGTTGTTGTTTTTCAAGAATATATAGGTGCTATAAAGTACATATTTCAATGCATGTAGCAAGATGCGCCAAACCAATAGAAAAAAAGGTCATTACATCGTGCCTGAAGTAAGTGACAAATCTTGGTATTACAATTTATAATTAAGAGGAAAAGTCGTGGGCGTATAAAAAGTTTTTTTTTTTGGTGGAAGGGGCTTATAAAAAGTTAATTTCCATTTTTTTCCTAAGTTCTTTAAGGAAGTTATTTATATATAGTGGGGGGGATATTTGGCTTTTTGTGTGCGCGCACAAAAAATCGATGGTGCAATATTGATTTAGTGGATGATAATTAATGCCCATTTGGGGAACAATTTAAAGATGCCTTAAGGCCCCCGCCCCTCCATACGAAACTTAATAGACCATGGGAATATATTATTAATCAATCTAGAATGTTGATAAAAATCATATAGTGACTGATGACGATTCGATCGTTTTTTGTGTGTGTGTTAAAGCATTAAGAAAGCGCATTGGCCTTTCAAATACGACCAACATTATACCTTTTGGTTATCATATATAATTAAGCACGCTGGCCATTGGTCTAATTCAAACGCTAGGCTGATCGATGTGTGCAAATCTCTCATATTCAAGAAATTCTATTGAAGGCTTAAGTGTGTGTATGTATGTAAGGTTATAACTTATAAGGGCAGCAAAGTTTTTGGTATTTTTGAAAAACTTTGGGAGCTAAGATTCATGTGTTCCGTAGAACAAACATATATAGGTAGGGTACGCACGTTATTGATGGAAAAAGCATGTCGAGATATAAACAATATTTTCAAAGTTATGTCGACTAGAGATGTATCATATATGGCTTAAAACATGTATAGACACCTGAACTTGTTCATTTTAGTCACTTGGACACCTCACCTTTGAAACGGACCTATTAAGCACTCTAACCTGTCAAAACCTACCTATTGAACACCTCGTCCCTAATTACGGAGTGCTGTGATACGCACGCACTATTACGTGAACATGATTAAGCAAAAAAAAAGGTCACATAATGCCAGGTAAGGCCTCCTCCTTAAATAAATTGTCGCTTAAACCTGTCACCATACTACATTTGTGGGCAAATTTCTTTATACGCATAAGCTTAAAAATATCTGGTTTTTAATGAAAACACTCTTAAATCAAGTGTACATCACACGCGGAATGTCACGTTAGGGAAGAGGTGTTTAATAGGTAGGCTTTGACAAGTTGGGATGCTCAATAGATCCGTTTCAAAGGTCAGGTGTCCAAATGACTAAAATGGACAAGTTCTGTGTGTATATGTTTTAAGCCTATCATATATGGAGGTACGTACTTTGGATTGACTGAACCACTACTCGTAACAAGACATGCATGATGCATGCATCGGGCATTCGGGCTGGCTCAAACATGTCCATCAAATTAATGATCTTTTAAAATGAATGGACACATGCTCGATCAAGATAAGGGTACGTACGTGGTCAATCTTTTACACGCACGTACATGATGAACCATTGAATTTGGTTGTAAATTAGTGTCCCTTGCCTACTCCATGCGTGGATTAGTTAGTGATGAATTTTTCGAGTAGACATCACTAGTGACAATTTTCCCTGATGATATGCTTTCAAATGTAGACATGAATTTTGGTTCTCTTTAGTACAAGATCACGGCATCGTCTACAAAGGATAAGAAAAGAGTTTGTTAACGAGTTTAGATCTTATGTGGAACAAATATTATACGATGAGTAAAATTGCATCGTAAAACATGAAAAAATGCATTCCTAAGTGATATTGGTGTGATACATCATAAAGTATTACTTTCAATACTTTAGGATACACTTTTAAATTGTAGATAAAATTCATTGAACTATCATAAATGTGTCTCATATTAGACATGACTTTTATACTACACATGATCCACACTCGACTTACTCGAAGTTAGTAAGAAATTGATTCACGTACTCTCTACGTTGCCCGGTAGCTAATCACTTCAGTTTTCGTGCTAAAATCTCAGCACATTAAATAAAGAGAAATGATACTGTAATAGGAAGTCGCCTTGTTTATAAACTTTTTAGCTAACTTTTGAAAAGAAGGTGCTATACAAACATTGACTTACATCCATTTTGGGTATAATGCCGCTAAAATTTGGAAATCCATGTCATAGTTCACTTACAAAATTTTGTAGATAAACTCGAAGTTTCGCCACATACAGATGTGGGTTTTATATTCGATGATCCCATCATAGCATTTCACTTACCGTCGATATGAAAAGAGGGAAGCTATCTTTAGGCTGTAAAAAAATTGGTCTAGTCACTCTAGTGTGTTTATACTAGTATTGCTTTTAATATCCAAAAAAAAAAGAGTTTATCTGAGTATTCGAGTGGCACTATGTAAAAGTGGAGTAGTGGGCACCATGCCACCATGGCACCATGGATTTTGCTCCCACGGTAAACCCCTTACCCCTTGGTCAAACCGGCGTTCGCAGGCGAAAGTTTGAAGATTTTATGGGTTTGGCTCGATGAAATTGTATGCCCCACTCTATTTATGCATATAAATTGTTCGACTAAATGCCAATCTTCTTTTTTTTACTGTATCAAAAGTTATTTGAAAGCCGCTTACTGACTGTAATTTTTCCGACTATGGAATTAGTTTTATACGAGTACAACATTGTTTTTACCTAAAAGCTGCATGCAAGTGTTGGTTTGGCAATTTATTAATTCAACTCTATTAGGCTTTGCCTGTCTTGTCTTTCATATAGGGCCAATGAATATAGGCTAATTAAGTAGCTAAGTAGACTACTAACCTTAAAACTGTTCAAGTTGACTTAAGGGCAATGATCACTCAGATTTTCTTCTCAAGGTCATTTCCATGTCTGTCTGCTGTCGTTTTTACATGAGTGTGCGTGTGTTTCTTTTTTTATTTTTACTGAACTCCATTTTCACCCAAGACAAATGATTAGTCAGATATCACCTGCTCCTGCATATTGATTCAGTAGTGGTCCTTGCTGTTGACACAGCCCAGTGGGGCGCCCTGCAACTGGGGCGGTAGATCACCTGTTGTTGTACCGCTATTTATTAGGGTAGGGAGAGCTTTGAAGACTGCCCACGTGGCGAAATTCGCTACAATGAATGCCTAGATGTTGACTTGTTTCTGCTGGATGGTGAAATTGGTCAAAGTTGAGAAAGCAAGTATTGATTCTTCTCATGGCCAAGTGGGTGCACCATTAATCACCTTGTTGTTTGAGGTTTAGTCACAGGGACCATCTCCTACCCAGATATTTCTCCTTAAATGCTCCAGCAGTGTCTTGATGACCTTATGTAGAGCAGCCAATACTGTTGTTTGATGTTTTTTTTGTTTGACAAAATTTGATCATAACTTTGTATGTTCTGTTTCTTTTTCGACGATTCTAGATATGACTTGATCAAGCTGTTGGCTTGTTTAGTTGTTAATGGTTCTTGTGATGGACTATCATTCAAATAAAAAACAAAAAAACAGAAGACCCACTTAGGCTCAGCTACTGTGAAGCCATAAAAGCTCATTTAAGCTGTCCTACCTGGAATGAATCCGTGTCAGATGTCATCCTTGTCAATGATCCCATTAGTAAAATGCAAATTGCCACATTACTCCTTAACTTGTACTGCATTATACTAATATTCATATTCCTTTCTCTCTCATTGGCTTTTCTTTCTAGCTCACCAAGCTCTATCTGTCTATATATACCCACTACAACCTTACTCCTCTGCTCCATCCAATTATTTGTGAGCGATCATGGAGTCTGTATCCAGCCTGATTGTCTTTCACTATTTGGTTACGCTGTCGGTACTTGTCTCGCAGCTAGAAACTGTAGTTTGTATTAGGAACCCATCGCAGGCTCCAAAAAATGAGCAGAGATTTCATTCCTTGACAAAGGAGGACTACTTGGTGTCTAAACTACCAGGCCAGCCAGAAGTAAGCTTTCAACACTATGCTGGATATGTCACAGTAAATGAAACCAATGGAAGGACACTCTTTTATTGGTTTTATGAGGCCTTTTCTCAGCCTGAGCAGAAGCCCTTAGTCCTTTGGCTTAATGGCGGTAAGCCCTTACGGAATCGGTTTCTACTTGATTGTATTTAAGCTTAGTCCATGTAGAGCATGTAAGTTCTCATTGTTTGTGTTATATGCTGCACGTACTCTGAACAAATGACACTACCTTTAGCTGTCATATGTTTGTTTTTTTATGTTGCAACTGTATTTTTGCTCTGCTTTCCTTTTACCAATTAATTTTTGACCTGCTTTTGAGACCTGGGCACATTTAGGAAACTGTTAATTCATCCCCTTTTGGAAGCTACCCTTGATCGTTCATGAAGTTGTTTCAAACAGATATGCCAAAATGGACATGATTGTAAAGCAGACAATAGAGGGTATATTTTCCTTATCCACCAAAAAGAGGAACAATTTGGATTTTGTATCATTCTTTTCCATTTCTTTTTCCTGATTCCATTCATGATGTAAGCCTCTAGTGGGTTAGGACTCCATTTAGCAAAATGTATGGCTCTAAACCAAAGTAGGTTTTTAAATTCAAGGATGCTCAGCTTTACCTGGATGCTTACATTTGGATCGTTGAAGCCTATAGGATTTCATATTCCTTGGGCTCGCGGTTTCCTTGAATCTGGACAATCTTCTTTGATCAAGTTTGAAATCTGTTTAGCATGTACACATAAGGTTTAGTGCTGTGAACCCACATGTTTAACGCTCTTTCTTTTCCAAGATAAGCGCAAAATTCGGGTTTCTGATCTACCATGCATCGGTTTTATAGGTCCCGGATGCTCCTCAGTTGGATATGGAGCTACACAAGAAATAGGACCCTTCATTGTGGACAGCAATGGCCAACAACTCAAATTCAATCAATATGCATGGAATAGAGGTCAGCTAATTCTGTGAAGCATTATTTGGAGTTTGAATTTGCTAACCATGATGATGATGAATTGATGATGATGATGATGATACAGAAGCTAATATGCTGTTTTTGGAATCCCCGGTTGGAGTTGGATTTTCATACACAAACACTAGCACAGACTATGATGTTCTTGGAGATGACTTTGCAGGTGATTTTTTGGGCTTGTTTCCATTTTCTAACTCTTCTTCTCGTGTATTTGAACTCGACGTTTATTGATTGATCATGGGATAATCATTTGGGATTCCTCTTGATGATTTTCAGCAAAGGACGCTTATGCATTCCTGCATAACTGGTTTCTCAAGTTTCCATCCTACAGAAGCCGGGCCTTCTACATTGCAGGGGAGAGCTATGCAGGAAAATACGTACCCGAGTTAGCCGAACTCGTCTATGACAAGAACAATGATCCATCTCTTTATATCAATCTCAAGGGCATTTTGGTATGTTATCTCTTGCTTCCCCTGCACAAATCAAAATCTTGAAGGGTCTGATGGAATTGTTTGTACATGGTCAGCTGGGTAACCCGGAAACATCCGACTCGGATGACTGGAGAGGCTTAGTAGACTATGCCTGGAGCCATGCTGTAGTTTCCGATGAGACTCACAGAATCATCAACCAGACTTGTGATTTTGACAGCAACGACACGTGGAGCAATGCCGAGTGCAGCCAAGCTGTGGATGAGGTGCTGAAACAGTACAAGGAAATCGACATCTACAGCTTGTACACTTCGCTTTGCATAGGGAATTATACAAAGTCTGTAAATGGGTCATCATCATCACAAGTCATGTTCAAGAGCTCCTCTAAAATGGTCAGTTTTGTAAGCCTCCTAATTTTAATCCAAGTTAGTAGACTTTTATGTTGTAGAGCTAAGACTTGTGTGTGTGTACAGATGCCAAGGGTCATGGGAGGCTATGACCCGTGCCTTGATGACTATGCAAAATCTTTCTACAACAGACCTGATGTTCAAAGGGCTCTTCATGTCAGTGATGGGCTTCAGCTTAGAAATTGGAGCATTTGCAAGTAATCAACCAATGCTCATGAATATCCATCACTTTGTAGTCTATCTTAGCATTATCACCATTTCCTTAGTTGTACGGTTTTGCCTTGCAGCTTCACCATATTTTCCAACTGGAACGACACAAAGCCATCGGTTCTTCCCATATACCGAAAACTGATTGATGCAGGACTCAGAATATGGGTTTACAGGTACAAAGAGCCCTTCTTGTATAAGCTTTGAATTTCTCACTATCCTGTATTTGTTCTTCAACTAATGACACCTTGTTCCTCTTTTCTGGATCAATAATTGCAGTGGAGATACAGATGGAAGAGTTCCTGTTCTATCCACTCGGTACAGCATAAGCGCGCTTGGTCTCCCTATAACGAAATCTTGGAGGCCATGGTACCATGACTCACAGGTAACTCACCTAAAACCTTGTTAGAAGAACATATATTGCATTATAATGTAAGATAATGCATTATCTAGTGCGATCCAAACACCAAAGCCACTATAAAAGTGAGGAATGGAGGTTGGTGTTTTGAGTTAATGAAAACTGAATTGTAAGTATGATCTTAACGTGGGTGTATATATATATACAGGTGAGTGGTTGGTATCAAGAATATAAAGGGCTAACGTTCGCGACGTTTAGAGGAGCAGGGCACGCGGTCCCTATCTTCAAACCGAGCGATTCGCTTGCACTCTTCGCCTCATTCCTGCAAGGAGAGTCTCTGCCTTCTGCTAGGTACACAAACATCTGATGATTCATAGGTATGGCCAGGTGGATCTTGAGGCCATAGCATAATACCTAGCTGGCCGGGATCCGTCATTTGATCGTGCTGGTAATTAGAGATAAGAGAGTTGTTCTCGTAGTTTCTTGTGTCTTAAGTAAAGATCAATCTAGAATGTGGGTAGTGAAATCCTTAAAACAGATTAAGCTCTATGAAATGCATTCCCACGAATAAAGAATGATCAGATAATTTTGCAAAATGTAATAATCTCGTGTAATGCTGCGCTGGTATATATATGATGTTTTGTATCTTTAGTTAATTCTGTTGATCGATGCATTGCGATTCTTGCTCATGTATGCTACCTAGCTACTATCCTCACAAAATTCATGTCAAAGGGAACGTCACGTCACTATTTGAGCTAGCTGTACAAATTAAACAACCTTATAAAATAGGCTTCTTTTTTCCCCATAACTGTCTAGCTTTTGTTTGCTGTGGGTCATGATCGTGTTTGTCGCTGTAAATACTAAATACTACAGTATAAATGAGGTGTCATGTCCCAAATTCAAAACCCTTTTCCTTCCTCACCCAAACGAGCTAGTTGGGGGAGATGCAATTCTCCAATAGCCGTTAGGAACAACCAAAAACGGTTGAGAGGGGCATTTCCCTCCCATTGTTCGAATTTGTGTTCATCTGAAATCACAATTCATTAGTTAGGGCTGCAAATTTGGTTGTAGCTTTCCCCCTGCTATTATCATTTCGAGTACCCTTTTTAATTGGTTTTTCGACCTAGTAATTCGCTCAGCAATCAAACGATTTTAGATTAGTAATCGTTCCGAGGGGAAGATTTGATCTTCTTCCTCTTCATGACGAAGAAGAGGAAGAACACATAAAGCAACGTCCATGCGGTTTACATCCAACAAACCTCTCTCTCTTTTCTCCAAGATCTTTCGTCCCAACACCTCAAAGGTTAATTAGCTTTCTTCTTTTCCAACATATATAGGCGTATGCTGGAAATTTTAGCTGTTTAAGCCCATCAATAATGTTGACGCATTCACATTCAAGAATTTCTTGGTTTTTTTTTTTCTAGATTGTTTCTGATTTTGATCATGAATGTTGTTTTGCAAGCCTAAGCAGGCTAAAACCTTAGGAAAGAAGAACCATAGAAGGAATTTGTTGCGTTGGGATAGATTTGCATGATTTGTTATTGTAAAATTTGTTTCATAATTATTAAAAAATTTCATCCAAGAATCCATGTCCCAAAGGATACATTGTTTTCCTTGAAATGTAATGCCAAGTGCCAACAACAATAAGAACTTGTCCCTCCTATTTGAGTAGAAGAGCTGACTGAAACTTTGGTGATGGTATATTTGCTAGAAGAGTAAGTTTGGTAAGGCTTCTAGCGAGGGAAGGAAGGCCGAAAAGAAAACCATACGAACATTCTTGAATCGATCACATAGCGCCGACAACAACAATGAAGGAGGGGCGGCAGAAAGTGGGGGAGGCAGCTTCTTGGACTTCATGCGCTTACGGAAGAAGATCCTTACTTTCCGTGACATTTTTGACATTCCCCCTATCAGTGGCTCTGTCTCTATTCAAGAGGTATTTATTTAGTTGTTCTATTTCACCATAAGGAAGGATTATAGGATTAGGAGAGCTCATGCTGAGTAGTGAGCTAGCCTTGTGATTGATCTGTGACTTGGATGACAACTTTTGCAGTTGGTGATGGAAACAATAGATGATTTGAACAGGATGTACCCGGACTTGATTCCCGGAAATCCTATGTTCAAGATGAAGGACAAAAACACTCATCAGGTTTCATTTTGCTAACACACAACTTCTTGAGTGTTGTCTGAACAACAAGTTTGAGATGGTTTTACATGTCTGATGTCTGTGTGACTGACCTGAAACTGTATGTATGTTTTCATAGGGCTTACTCTGCCTCTATTATGTTCTTGAACGCGTGACGGATTCTTGGGTTGATGATAGTAGCATGAGGAACAAGTTCAAGAAGCCGCACATCGGTTCTAGCCCCCTAGACGAACTTGGTATTCTTTCACACTTTTACTATGCTCTTTCTTGGACCAAGTTTACATCAAAATAACAAAGATGGAAGAGTGTTTACATGCTGTTGAGATGCCAATTATTAATATTTCTTGCTTTGTTATAACTGTTAGTTCAAGTGGTGCTGGAAATGCTAGATTGCATCAACAAGTCTGCAAAGGAAAGGTTTGAGTTGATGGATGTAGAGCGAAAACACGAGTTCCCGGGTCTCATCAAAGTAAAGCCAAATCCAAATCCAAATCCATTTGTGGACTGCAACTCAGAATTCAGCAGATCTTCGTCTTCTCGGTCGCCTCATACCCCTAACTCCGTGCTTCCAGAGTCTCCCAAATTTGCAGATTTATTAGGAGCTATGATGGGTTCTTACTCTTCTTCTCAGCTACTCAACTTGAAAGTCCAAGCTGTGGAGGAGCTTAGCCCCATGGATCTTAAGCGCCTTGTTTCCCAAGTAATGCCTCATTTGAAAGCCAACGGTAACGGCCAACTAACCCCGAAGTTGGCTTCCATTGAAGAGGGTATAATAGAGGCCAGTGATAATAATAATAATGTTGGAGAGAATGAACCTAGTTGTAGCAACAAAAATGAGACAGAAACAAGTGACACATTTGACAATGAGCCGAATGAAACGGAAAGCCCAACTCCAACTGAGGATGAAAATGAAGTTTTAGACAAAGTACAACAACAACCTCTAGTGGAAGAAGAGGCTACACCACTACTTCGTTCCTCTGCCCACCCTCCACCACCACCGCCGTCTCCTTCGTATAGCCCTCCGCACCCAACGCTGCCACCACCGCCAAACACTACCTCTGTGCCACCGCCTCCACCACCGCCTGGGCCATCTCCACCACCGGTAACGGGAAAGGAAGGACGGCCACAGCCGCCGGGGCAAACGATGAAAAGAGGGGATGTACCACCTCCACCTGGTGGCATGAGAAGCATTGTTTGTCCTAAGAACAGAACAAAGCTAAAGAGGTCAACCCACATGGGGAGTCTCTACAGGACTCTTAGGGGCAGAGTTGAAGGCTCTTGCATGCCTGGTGGAAGATCGTCTCCGGGTCACAATTACACTACCAATGGCGGGAGCTCGGGAGGTGGAGGAGGAGGAGGAGGAGGCCCGAGCATGGCTGATGCACTGGCCGAGATGACAAAGAGGTAAACTGCGCAAAATGGCGTCGTGAGCTAGGATTTGTTTGGATGTCAGGAAGCAAATTAAAGAACTGATGATGATATTGTTTGGCATTCAGATCAACATACTTCCATCAAATAGAGGAGGACATGGAGAAGCACGAGAAGGCGATCAAGGAGTTGCAACGCGAATTGAATCTGTTCAAGACAAAAGACATGGATGAGCTGCACAAGTTCCACAACCGTGTTGAATCGCTTCTTGAAATCCTCACGGATGAGACCCAGGCTAGTATCTGCACTTGTTATTTTGTTTTATTTCATCAGTATTGTTATTAGCATACCATTTTCATAGATGGACGTTATGTGTATGTTACTCTCCAGATTTTGTCCAAGTTTGAAGGCTTCCCTATGAATAAGCTGGAGACACTAAGGATGGCAGCAGCTCTGTCCACAAAGCTAAATGGGATCGTCTCGGAAATCCACAATTGGAAGATCGAGCCGCCTCTTGCTGACAATCTTGATAAAGTGGAAAAGTTCTTCACCAAGGTAAGATCATTCCCCTTGTTGATACAACAACCATATTTTCCCTCATTACAACAACCATATTTTCCTTCATTTTGTGTTCCAGATCAAAGCAGAGCTCGAAGGATTAGAGCGTACCAAAGACGAAGAATCAAGAACATTCCAGAGCCAAAACATCCATTTTGATTTCAGCATACTAACAAAGATCAAGGAATCCATGGTTGATCTTTCATCAGGATTCATTGAGTTGGCGCTTAAGGTATATATGCACATCCCCAACTTTAAGTTTTTCACATGCTCGTAACGCCATTTTCATTTCGATTTTCCTCATGCTGGTGTTGCAGGAGAAGAGGGAAGAGAAAGAAGAAACAGCTGATAGCATGTCATCAAAAACAGAAGGCAAACAAACGTCAAGTGTGAAGATGCTGTGGAGGGCATTTCAGTTTGCATTCAAAGTCTACTCATTTGCGGGTGGGCAAGACGATCGCGCCGATTCCTTGACAAGAGAGCTTGCCAAAGAAATTGAAACACATCCAGTGCAAGAGTAACCCAGAGAGAATTCTTGGATTAATTTGGAATTTACCCAAAGATTAACAAAATCTCATGCATCCTATGAAGTTGCTTATAAGTTGTAACCCTGGATGGAAATATCATGTTGTTTGTAAGGCTTGTTGGTGTAGTACTTTACTACTTCTAATGGTCTCCACTTTTGGATGAAAAGATGAACAGATAGAGGGTTTAGGCTTTGCCTGAGCGTGCGATTATGGTGCCATTGTGAGATCAATCGTTTCCTTTGTCCCTGTGTCGGAGTTGTAATGCTATGTGCGTAGCTAGTTGGTATGGCTCGATTTGATTTGGTAAGTATACATGTATAATAATGCATTGGCATAAAATGTGTATGTCACAACTAAACATGCATAAATTGACGTTGTTCATTAATTTGTTTGATCGAGTTCTTTCTTCGGGAGGACATTCGAAAAATGGGCAAACCTCGTGGCTCTTTCCATTCTAACAAAATGTTATGTTTTGACATTGCATGTTTGAATCAGAATCACTTTTTATCTCCATTAGGGTTTTGTGTGGGTAATATGGATCGGCTTGTTAGGCATTTTTGTCGAGTTAGCGCAGTGCAGAGAGCGTTTGGAGGGAGAAGATCTCGGTTTTGGACAACTAGTTCGTTTGTTGGTGGAGCTTTGCGTAGTTGCGGCGTGGTTTGGGTCATCGGTTCTTCTTTGTCTTTGCTTTTCTTTTCCTTTTCTTTTCTTTTAGTTTTGATTTAGATTTAGTGTTAGTTTGTGTTGTTGTGTTCTTCTTTTTCCTTAGTTTTGTTCAGATTTGTTTGTTGGGTGTTATCTCTTAGGTTGTTCTGGTCGCATTTCATCTAGGTCTAGAATGCCCCCATCCTGACCCCCAGATCCTGCGTTTGCGGGTTGCCCCTGGGTAAATGTTGTTGTTGTTGAATAATTTTAAAATGAAAAAAAATAAGAAATGGGAAGAACAAAAAGTACGTAACGCCTTTAAATAGCAACGGGAAGAACAAATAGGAACAAAGAGAGTATGCAACTAAAATATACTCCCTCTGCTTCATTGAATGTGTCATTTTAGCAATTTGCACATATATTAAGGAAGCTATTAAATGTACTATTATACCCTTAATTATGATCTCACTTTTTTACTTTATTGAAAACCACTACTAATAAACTGCTAATGATTATAAGGGTAAATTTGTAAAGTAAATGTCAAAAATGTAAAAAGACATGTATTTTGAAACAAAATTTTAGAGCTACAATGACACCTTTTATGAAACGGAGGGAGTATATCTTAGAAAGTCCAGTGGGATAGTTCATCTAGCTTACAAGTCAGAGTCATGTATAATATGAGGTATAATATTAATTGTTAGATGCACTTTCATCTTCGATTTAGATTAAAAGTTAAAAGTGTATCATAAAGTGTTAAAAATACATTTCTAATTTAAATACATTTTGGATATTTCACTATGTATTGTAATGGTGTCATGTGGTTCATGATACATTTTCTTATTTTTTGCCATGTACTTTTCTTTGCAGCGTATTCTTATAAAAAAAATTATTTCACATCACATTCGAACTCTAGCTGTTTCTTACTTAACTTTCAAGAAAGTTGACGAAGAAACAAACTAGCTCAATTATAAATCAATGATGACATTCCGTAATGTTAAAGTAGTGTTATATATTTTTAAAAATATATTGATTGGCTAGCTTATATACAGTATGATTTAGTTATATGTCAATGCAATTGGAATGAAAACGATATATTAAAAGTACAGGCGGGCTCAGAATTTTTTGAAACTAAATTACGTACCAACCCCATGTACTCCCTCCGTTTCATAATAAGTGTCGTTTTAGCACTTAAAATTTGTTTCATAATATGTGTCGTTTTAGGTTTTCAAAGTGATTTAATAGGGGTGAATGATGATAATTTTTATTGGAATGTGTATTTGTTGACTAAAGTTGTTCATTCATTGGCCAAAAAAATGTAATGAGTGGTAAGATTAAGAAAAAGTTGTAAGTTTTAAAGCGAATGATTGCTTTTCTTAAAAACTGTATTAAGAGCTAAAACGACACTTATTATAAAACGGAGGGAGTATAAAATAGTGAGCCGAGTCGTCTGTACATCAATATTCTTGATTAGGGCGAAATGTCTGGATGCTTGCCCAATGCATTAATTTGGCATGTGCAGAGATTACGCATATTAAGGGAAATAATTAAAGATTAAACACACCAGATCGAAGAAGTTGTAAGTCAAGAAAAATTCACTATATTAAGAGCAAGTGTAATTATTTAATTACAGTATTGATTTGCATGTCTAGACATAATTTAACAGGCTAGGAAGCGGAATAAGATTAAGATTGTCAAAAATCTAGTTGCACGGGACCGATTTCAAATTAATTCTTTTTAATGTGAAACTATATATGGATGTACATGCATGCTCTGGTATTTAATTTCAACTCGAAGAAGTTAATTAGTTGTAGTCAGCGCATTTCAACCAAAAAAAGTTGTAGTCAGTGCATTGGATAAGATCGACAATAAGAATAACAATGCTGTATTTAGATTTGTTTGAGATTCGAGTTTTCAGAATTAACTACAGTAATTCTATTTTTAAGTCATGTTTCTGATTAGATTTCTTTTTTTTCCTAGAAGAAGTATGGACTAGAGCCCTTTTTTTTCGGACGAAGCAGAACCGGCCATACACTTTAATATAGATTATACAAAATACTTGGATCAAATATAGATTGTTTTTTGGTCCTCATGGCTAATATAGATTGTACAAAACACTCGAATACATTGGCGATGAAAATTGAAAAACAAAGTAACCGTACAATTCCACTAGGGTTTAATCACCGACCGAAAGGAAGGAGAAAGACAACCCCCTGCTTTGACCAGTCAACCCATATCATAAATTAACTAACTTGCAAAACAATACTGAGACGGGATCGATCAAAATGAACGTGGTTGACTAACTAACTAATAAACGGGAGCAAGGACAATCTTAACATCAGTGATGACAACGGCGTCGTTTCCTTGCTTTGGCACAAGAGTGACGACAACGCTGTCGTCACCCTCAACATCCAACGTCTCAAGCAGATCCAAGAGCCCAAGCCTGAGCTTAGTGGTCATCTTCTTCATGACATGACCCCCCTGCTTGTGCTTGTGCCTGTGTGGCACGTTCACAAAGCTTCCCGCGAACTGGGCCTTGATGGGCTTCCCGGCCGCCGGGTCGTCGTCCTCGTCGTTGACCAACACGTCGAACTTTACGAAGGCGTCGCGCGAGAGCTCGACGCCGATCACTAGGACCTCGTCTTCCTTGTCCTTTTCGGCCTGGGTGCGTGACTTCTTGGGCCTCCCCACGTCGGTCACGATGGTCGATGTCAGCGGCTTCGGGAAGCGCACGACCGGCACGTGCGGGGCCGCGTTGGCCCGCTTTCCGGAGGAGAAGAGGCTCCGGACCCGGGACTTGGCGGCCGTGGGGCGGGAGTTGAGCCACGGGAGCTCCACGTCTTGGTACGTGTAGCCCAGGTTTCGGGTGTCCAGGCCGTTGCTTACCTTCACGCGCACCGCGTTCGCGTTCTCGTCGTAGAATAGGAACGAGGCGTTGAGCCAGTCTGGGTCCGTGTGGTCCGTCCGGTTTTTGTCACCTATATATATATATCCAAATTCAATATGTATGATACTTGATGGAGTATTAGAAATTGGATGGGATAACTTGTTTCAACAACCATTTTTATATGCAAGTTCAACCTTTTCTAATGTGTGTTTGAAGCACTGGCGGATCCAGGGGGTGGCATGGGTGGGCGGCCGCCCCCCGTTCGCTACATAAATTTAATTACTTTATCTTGTCTAAATACGTACGCAGTTTAATTAATTAATAGCCTAGCTACTAATAAATAATTAAGGGAATAATCGATGAGTTAATCAAGGAATGTATACCTATGGTCTTCCAGAGGTACCACATGCGGTCAACGTTGGTATGGTGAGAGTAAAACAAGGGATCCCGTCCAGCCGAGTAGAAGTTGCCCATGTCCTCCAAGTTGGGCTGGCTGCGGTCACCCACCCACACGTGGATGGGGCCGTGGGGCAGATTCTCGACCGAGCCGGCCCCGGGATCGGGGTCGTCCCCAGCCCGGTAGGCGGAGCCGAGGAACAGCCTGGGGCTCCGGGCGTTGGACACCATCTGCCGGTACATGACCGTGAGGTTGGCCGCGACCCGGTCTTCCCTGGACACGCTGTCGTCCTCGCCTCCGTAGTTGAGGTCGAGCACGGTGGGGGGCTGGTGGGCCTTGTCTCGCCGAGGGTCGTAGATGGCCGCCTTCGGGTCCGCGAACATGGCCGGCATCTGCATCCCGCCTGGGGCGTCCCAGTTCCAGTAGGGCAGCGCGAATGTCGGGTCGTCGATCAGCTTCCCTAGGATTTTCTCGTGGAAGTATAAGTAGTACCTGGATTTTGTAAATAATTAAGCTCCATCGATCATTTCTTACGTTCATCATAATTAGCAAGCTTACTATATATATATGCTCATAACATTAGCTAGCTGATAAAAAAAAGTTCAAAAAGATTTCTTACCAATATAGCTAGATCTGTTCAGTTTTCATGACAACGGTTGGTTGTTTTTATGTAGATCAAGTTCTCAAACAAGCCCTAAAGCTTTCTGCCTTACGTGATTAATACACGAGTAAACGTACGTACGTACCTATGAAAGGGGAAGAAGAGCCAAGAGTTATGCACTTGAAGGTCAAGATTGGGAAACCCAACTTGGTCATGCGCGCCGTCGCAGTACGCACAATGCACATTGGCTTGTTGCGTAAAGCTCCTCGGGTCCGAGTCCGGAAGTGCCTTCATGAGCGAGATTGCCTTGTTGTACTTGTCAATGTACGTTTGATCCACAAGATGGGCCGCCGGCCTCACCCTCAGTGCATTCGACGACTGAGGTGGCACCGTGAAGTCCACTATCTTGGTGGCTGGAGGCGGGCAGCAGTTGAGCCCGCGGGCTGACGAGGGCAGGTTCGCCTTCCCGCACTTCGAGAAGTCCGGGGCTGAGACCGGGGCCCCATGGGCCGCTTGCGGGTCCACGAAGGCGGTGGCCGCCGCCCCGTATAGGCCTCCTAGCCCTAGGAGCACGTTTCTCCTATCCACCTTGTTTGATGAGTCTTCGAGATCATTGTTGTTTCTTGATGCTTTGCACTTGATGTTGATTTTTTTGGTGAGGATGGAGATTTGTGACGAGGATCTTGGGGATGTGAATGGGTTTGCAGGGGCGGAGGAAAAGGTTGTTTTTGGAGTGGAGAGATTACAAGTAGCCATGGTTAGGATTTGATATTAGTTTGAATTGGTATAGGTTTTCAGTTCATTAGAGGTTTAATTTATAATGGATGGATCGATCAACAAGGTCTAAGAAAGAAGATGTATGTGCTATGATATTATATTCGTTAGTCTTCTGACGAGAGGAAATTAAGAGATTGGATTAAATCAAAAAAATTATATGTACGACGACTAAACTTGCATTGGTGATGGGCAATGGCCGGGAAGAAGATGTAAATTAAACTAGTATGAGGGACAAATTTCACGTGACAACATGGGATTAATAAATTGATTTCAACATCTTGATCTGTACAATTAGATGTATATATCATATAATACTTAGGGGATTCAGATTTAATTTATGCATTAATGGTA
The DNA here is from genome assembly GCA_963924305.1 of Polygonum maritimum. Lineage (NCBI taxonomy): Eukaryota > Viridiplantae > Streptophyta > Magnoliopsida > Caryophyllales > Polygonaceae > Polygonum > Polygonum maritimum. The sequence goes on along the minus strand of OZ002733.1, from coordinate 10,483,209 downwards.
GATGATGGTTTAGATTTCAACCAAAAAAAGATGATGGTTTAGATAACTTAATTTGGGGGAGGCAGTTGAGAACCTCCAGTGTCATAGCTGGGTGCTAGCTAGCCTTCTCGCCACATTTACTATTATATTGCAATTAATCGAATATTGTGTAGAGAATTTATTGACTAATTAATACGTTAAACAATGATTTAAAGAGTTGGATCAAAATGAAGACAACAATATCTAGGGCGTCTAATGAACATTATTGTGTGGTGTTACTTAGATGTATAGCAAGAAGGAATTGCCATTTCTAAACTTCACCTTATATAGACTACAACAGCATTAAAATGAGGAAATTTATCGAGCATGAATGAGGCTTGTTGGTGAGTTGCGCTACGGGTTACAACTTACAAGTCCGCTGTTGACCTTGTTATTATCTTTGGTTAACGATATATATATGGCTTAAACATTTCTTTTGCTAGCTAGGTAGGTGACTTATTAACAAGATCTAGTGTAACCTATGTGTTCTTTTCCTATATTATTTATGTTTGTTAAACACATTTCCTTACTTTTTGAGTTAATAGACGTTACAATTAAATGCTTGATTGGCATTAAAGTAGCTTCAAGGTATAAATAAAAGAAATTTAGTTAATTAATCTGGTACAAGACATTCTCATAATCTATAGAGACTAACATGAAATAACATGAAACTTTCATATACATGAGATAACATGAAATAACATGAAATAATCTATAGAGACTAAGGGCCCGTTTGGTATCCAACGGCGGAAACGGAAACGGAATGGAATGGAATGAAAACGAACCTAGTCCACATTAGCATCATGATACATGATGAGCTACCTCAATTTTCATTCAAAAACTACCGCAAGGAGGCTTGCGGTACCGTTGTGGTACCTCAATCATTCCCTAATCTAAGGGTGGGGTAACAAAACAACTCAATCATTCCCTTCGTCCCTTCTCTAGACACACAAATTTCAAAGTTTGAAATTAAAATATTTTTTTCAAGTGACCCATAATTGGATTAGGTTCATTTCCATTCCGTTTCCGTTTCCGTTTCCGCCATTGGATACCAAACGGGCTCTAAGTATTAGTGTATGAATCAGAATAAATGACACAGAGAAGTATTATGAGCCAAATAACATGAAACGTACGTGTTAATATTTGCTATATATAAATCTTGATCTACAAAATCATGAACCCAAAATTATGAGAATATAACTAATACGAACGGGAAAACATAACGAATTGCTTTAGTAAGAGTTATGAACTTTAGCATGCACATGAGCTAATAAAAACCTTTCATATACCAGAAACATGAAATAACAAAAAAAAAATCAACTCCTCTAAATTGGCTTTCATCTCCAACAAGCCAAGTCAGATTGTTCATACGTGCAAACTCCTCTAAAGTGTCGTTTGCAAAACAATTTTGAAACGGAGAGAGTATTATTTTATTACAAAAGGAGTATATTTACTTAAAACATACTGAATTTATGTAATTTATATCGGATGCCAGTCAATGGGGTTTATTATTTGTAAACGCTTGGGCATTATGATGACAACCAAGGGGATTAGTAGCATTGCCAGCTAACTCATTTGGGCCGTTGACCAAGTTCCCACTTCCCACATTGTTTGTGCGAGACCAGATAAAATATTGGTGCTGCTTTTAAAAGGTGCGTGAACAAGAAGATGGCCAAAAACTACAGTTCGCATGCTGAAGGAAAACAGAAGGCTTGGTTGGACAAGGATGTAAAAAATCGGCTAACTAATACAGCAAGGTCCGGTTCATTGCAATGCAAATAAGAAACAAAAAAGAGACATTATAAAAGGCTAATATACATAGTAAAAATCTAATACCTCTCACTAAGACCCTAATCATCTATTTCAAGGTAGTCTAAATTTTTGCCATAACAGGCACATCCAGAGCAAGGCCACCAAATTTAATTGTTCATTCCCTGAAACTAAAGCATACCCACCATACTTGAATAATATGGCTTTTTTCCCTCTCCCTGTTTATTAACTTCCTATCCTTCTTTTGCAAACCCCACCAAGATTGGCATATTAGCAAATAGCCATCAGCCCAAACATGAACTCATCTTACTTGCGGCGAGGAACTGGCTTTTTATCCTGCTTTATTCGATCAGAGTACATCGGCAGGCAAATAATCTCCTGGATCTCCTCGAGTAGAATGTCTTCGGTAATGTTGTCCTTTATGCTTCTTAAGACCTATACAGTAAAAGTTGACCATGATGCTTAGTTACGGATCATTAATAATTTCCATAAGTTAGGGTGGGGGTTAGTGTTTACCTTCCTGTATGTATTGAACTGATTGGGGGCATCCTTATCAACCCTAACACGCATGCAGACCCAAACATGTTCTTCTTCATTCCAAGAGCACTCTACGATCTTCCCCGAATAAGATGAAGGATCTCCCTCTGCAGAATTTTGAACAACTCTATCATTTTAATCAAGATTCAAGATATAGTTTAGATGAGATTTGTGTATGATTATTGACCTTTGAAGACAACCCTATTCCCGTCCATGCGTTTTCTCTTCCCTCCCTCATATACATAGAGGAATTCACTACCATCAGGTTCTACCTGTTTGGAGAAAGAGTGCCAGTATTAATCTGTGTAAGGTCACCAAATAGCAATGGAGGAGTAAAGTGCTGAAAATCTGATCAGGAGGAGTAACCTCAAAAAGAAAGTCAACAGAATTCATCTCAGGAAACTTCCACTTCAGAAGACCTTCATGAGTACGAGGAACATAAGGATCGTCCCAACCCTGGAGGAAAGGATAAAGAAAGTCAGCTTATGTTACTAAACAAAATATAATAGAGGCAGTTGGTTGCATGATCATTAAGAACATCAATTTATGATCCACACAGATTAATAGTAACGGGTTCGGTTGGAAAAGAATATCTGCAGGGTAGGTACTTCCACTGACCTAGACAGTGGATTCAAATTCTGCGTTCGTTTTTTGGATGAAAAATTCTCTATAATCTTTATCTCACCATATGTAATCTACAAAATTGTCATGTTGAACCAACCAAACTATAGTAGTTTATTTCCTGGAAACTAATTTTAAGTCTTAACCAATGTTTCTGCAATTTTTTCTGAAGCGCAATTCCCAGGAGCTGTACTTCCTACATTGAACAAGATACACCCTAAAAGTACGTTAATATGTATCTATGCAAGTTTCAATCACATAGTACAGTAGTTGTCAATGTCAACAAACCACAAATGCAAGAAATAAACAGCAAAGCTCATGACATCAAGGAGAGATTTGGATGCAGTAAAACATAATCATTTTTTTGCAATTCACTGTACATATGACTTGCATTAATCACAATTACACCATTAGAGAGGATGCAGCATAATATGCAAATGACATAATGATGGCATGTGGTACTGTAGAAGTGCATATACTTGTATTTTTTAGCACCTGAAATATAAGACCATCAGAGTCATGTGAAAGTTTGGGGATAAAATCCTTCAGAACTTTCCTCACGGCAGAGAGCAACCAGAAGTCCTTTCTCCTAACCTGAAAAAAAAACACTCCATCAGCAAAATATACATGTACCAAGAAATAAATATAGTAGAGAAGAAAAATATAGGAAATACCCTGAATGGTTCCCAATCATATCTGTAATAGAACTTCTGAGTAGACTCTATCGACCTGCGCTCAGCATTTCGAGGTTCAATAACTTCCTTCTCAATCAGTTTCCAGCGTTCATTAAAGGGTCGCTGCAATGTAAAAAAGAACTGGAGTAAAAACAAGATAAACATGCAAATCTGGAAGAGGCAAGACAAGACATTTACAAAGTGAACAGCACGAATAAAAAAGCTAACCCTACATGCATATTACAATTGCATAGAACAAGTACGAGACATACAGACAACCTATTAGAGCAGTGGTGAATGTAGTGAAATCTCTATATAGAGTAAAAAGAAGGCAGATACGGCATCAACCTACCTCTATGACAGAGACATTGTTGATTGCAATTAGATCATAGATGAGATATCTTCGTGCCTGGTTCTGATCATCCACCCTATCTATAATCATCTCTCCATCCAACAACGTATAGTGGTGAAGTGCATAGCCACTCTGCCAATAAAAAGAAAGCGTCAAACTGAGTACCTGAAAGAAAGCAATCACACATGCAGACATGCAGTCATACCTCACTTGGGTTTTTTTTGCAGGGAAACCTCATCTGGACTCTACGAAATCTAAAATTTCTATCAATCAGGTAACATCCATCATATGTTATCATAAGCATATATCGTGTCCCATCAGCTTTCCATGTAGCATAATAGTACCGCTGCCTTAAGAGTTGCAATTTTTCCCTGCAACCAAGAAATGGCACCACATGTGATATTTGATTAGCTATGGTTTAGCAAAGAACGGAGTGCCAAACATGAAGATATTAAATACCTGGTTAGAGAAACAGGATGTGAACCTGGAAATGTTGGGCCTCGCTGTACGGGGAAAATTGAAAAAGAAAAGGAAAAAAAAACATGAAACAAGACATCATCAAAGCAACAAGGCTCCTCACATGGAAGAAAAATGAAGCACAAAAGCATTACCCCTCCAACCAATTTAGATGCAAACATTTGGCAGCACATTCTCTGCAGATGTTCTTCCTGTGATCTAGGTATGCTGTCTCCTAGGACATCATCATTGGTCATTATTGCAGATTTCTCATTGTTATCCTGAGCACATGAAAGACACATACAACAGCTAAACAAATTGAAATATAAGAAAATAAACAGAATAAATCTATTAGCAATATCTGAAACCCTCAAATGAATGCCTAGATAGAATATGCCATTTCTGCAAACCAGTTTCAGATGAACAAACACGTTACCGTGCTGTATTATAAGCAGTCCTAATGCACAGAATTTGAAATTAAACAAAATCCAGGGAATAAAATGTGGCTTGGTCAGTGGAAAGGTCACTGCCTATATCCCCATGATATATGATACTGATGATAGGCCAGTTGAAAGAAATAGGAAGCTCACTTTCTTTAAGTCATTCACACCACCAAATCCATGATTTTCATGTCTATGTGAACATAAAAGGAAGATTCAAGTCAATAGTCCTAATAGTCTCATATATAGGTAAACAATGGTCAACTAAACATCGATCCTAAGTTAGAGTAAATAAATAGGTCAACCTTCAGCTGTTTGCTCCTAACTATGGTTTAGTTGATATGTCAGATTACAAAAGAAACGACATCAATAATACGCATCAAAAACAAGAATTTAAAATCAAACTTTGTAGGTAAGAAACATTACATTATTAGGCAACTCTAGGATCCCGTCATCATCTGGTACCGCTTCACCATTTAGATCGAAATCAGAAGATCTCTTCCATTCGGGAGTAGAAGGGCACATGATCCATTCAGGCTTAGGTTCATGGTAGAAAGCATATAATGCATCAATGTAGTCTGACTTGTATATACCAGGGGGTCGAACTTCTGCAAACTTTTGGACTGCCTACAGGAGAAAAGGGCAAGTAAACAAAATGAACTAATGATAAGGAACCCATTAAAAACCAAACATTAGATAGATAAGTGCCAACCTCAGTGACGGACATAAAATGCATTCTTATCATATAATGAGCAACCATAAACCCTGTGCGGTTGTGCCCATGTGTACAATGTACAAAAACACATCTTTTTGACTCTTTTTGACTACTTTGCTGAGCCAAGAATTGTGCAACCTGGATAGGAACCAACAGAATGTCATATGGAACCAGGGCAGCTATATTTTTCTCACTAGGATGAGCTACTGATAAACTGAAAGACAAATTTCATGGAAGACACAAGACAGAATAAAGCTCAAATTCTTGAATATGTAAAAGGAGAAGATTGAAATTATATGTGCTAAAAAGGCTTCTATATTATTGAAATTTGTAGAAGGCCAATAAGTCAAAACCTTCAAACAGCAAAAAAACAAAAAGGGTATTTCAACAAGTGCTATGACATCCAAAAAAACAGCAACTAAATTTTGCTTATGGAGATCATACCTCAAACACAAATTGATTTACAGATTCATTATCAGGTACTGAATCTCGCCCCTGGCACCGAATCTACAAAAGATCATGTATACAAAATGAGTATTGCTGAACTCTACAAATATACGTGTCAGAAGGATATACTGAAAGGAAATTTTTACCTTCAAATGCTTAACGCCTTCCTTTTTAAACTCGTTATGGTTGTAATACCGATCAGTGTTTGTCAGATCAACAATCATGCCAATCTGAAATTGGATTCACATTTGCAGGATTAACTAATATGCTCACCGCAAAGTGATTGAAGCAAGCTATTATGTTCATTCGTTCTACTTAAGCTATTATTGAGCCAAGGTTGAAACCCTCAAATCAAATGAAAGATAATTGAGTGATAATTAACCCAAAAATGCATCTGAAATAGTGAAATGGATATAAATCTACTGAAAAGTTAGTTTAATGATAATAAAACCCAAAAATACATCTAAAATGAAGCCCAAAAATTGTTTGTGCAAGTGTTTACATGAGTATTATTCCCTTTCCACTGGGAATGCTTATAAATCGAATAAAGTTACTTGAATGGCAATAAACCCAAAAATACATCAGAAATACATATATGTATGTCTGTATCAAATGAAAAGCTGTTTGAGTGATAATAACCCAAAAACACATCTAAAACGAAGCGCAAAATTTGTATTGTGCAAGTGTTTACATGAGTATCATTCCGTTTCCACTGTCACCCTTTACAGAAAAAATAAAATCCTCACAGAATAGGTTTAGAATTATCCATATGAAACATAGTAGGGGAAACAATCAAACGCCCCATTGGGGTGGGGGAGGGGGATGCGGGAGGGGTGGGGAAGATATCACAGCACAATATGTAGTAGGAAACTCTGAGCTCCACATTGGCACATTGGCTAAATCCATTAGCATCCTAACTAAGAGATGTAGAAAGGTATAACTATATTGAAGACATTATAATTATATTTGGTAACAACATACCCGTTTCCCTCGCACCCTGACCTTCTTAAAGACTTGCAGAAATGAGTATCTTTTACCAGGAGGAATACAATTGTTGTAAGCTTCCCCTAGAGGAACTTTAGACGGAATCATATAAAACAGTTCATCACCCATCTCAGGACAATCCAACCAGCCTGTAATATCAAGAAATGATAAGACATGCATAAAGGCATGTGTACAGCTGTTCAAATATAGGTCTATTATGTAAATGGGATAGAATATAGGTTGCTTCAGTTACATAGGGCGTTGTATCATTTCACTTCAGGCTGATTCAGGCAATTCAATTTCTTGCTTAAGATTTAAAAGAATGACACCAATCTAGAAGTAGCAGAATGTTTCTTTAATTTGGTACAGCTCTAAAAAAGAGTCAGAAATACCAACAAAGTCCTTGTGGCACACATACAATTCTAATCCTTCATTTAGTAAATTGGTAATCCTTCACTCTCTGGTGAAAAAGAAATTTGTACTTTAAGTGAGCTTTATCCAAGCACAAAAGCCAATTAGCACATGCCAATATGCCATGCACATGCTTCAAAAAGGAATTAGAAACAAGAGACAGTGATCACAATGCATTGTAAATTCAAAGCATCAGAAAATTTACCTGGTGGAAGTTTACTCTTATCATACTTAAGCTTCTTCAATTGGGGCCCATCCTCATGCCCCATATGTCGGGACATACGCGTGTGTCTATCATCTACTGGATCCCTTCTAAATCGCTCCCTTCTTTCATCACGCTCCTAAATAATATTAAGAAAAACAAATACCACACTTACATACTGTACAAGATGGATATGTGCAAATAGCAAGATAAAATAATAAGAATAATGATTTAAGCACCTGCATATGCATAAAACTAATTTCTAGAAGAAGATTACATTCAAACGTTACAAACTGCTACAGATAAATCATACTGCATTAATTTGCAACAAAGTGGCTCAGCAGCAAAAGAAAATTGAATGTATAGCCTATGTCAAGGGTTTGCAACAAAGTGGCTCAGCAGCAAAAGAAAATTGAATGTATAGCCTATGTCAAGGGGTCAACAGACATTTAATGATTTAAACTGTACTGTGCCTTATCTTACAAGCCTTTATAATGTGCCACTTATGAACTAGATAAGGTAAGTAAAAGAACCCAAGACCAATCTCAAGCTATTTTGGATTTTCCAGAAACCTTAATTTTTTTCCAGCACCAGAATTCAGACTGAGTAGAGCATTAAGAAGAAGTCAACAGATTGAACCTTTCAAGAGCCATAAGCTCTCAAAACACGTAAGGAAACAATCATATCAGAATTTTAGAACACGAGAAACATACCCGTCGAAAAGTTTCCAAACTTGACTCTTCTTGAGGTGTAGCATCCTTTCCAAATTGTGAGTAAAAATTCTCCTCTTCCTCTTCTGGTAGTGGAGAGGCATTCAAGTCCATTGCAATACCACAGTGTGCAACATGCAAAGTGGAGATATACTCTAAGCTGAACTATTCTCTTGAGCACATGCTATTGATCTTGAGAGCTCTGGCTCAGCACCTAGAAAAACCCAAGAAATATCCAATTAAACTAAAGACAATCAGAAAATTTTCTAGATAGCATAGATTTGACTCAAAACAAATCACCTCGCTCTGTTCCAAAAGCTCCCGAAAGTGAGAATAACAAACTACTAAGAAACATCGGATTAAACTAGTTAAGACAACTAAAATTTTTGAAACAGCACAGGCTTTCCCAACAGCCTGGATTTGTTCCAAAAGCCCAAACTAATAATTATAACAAAATACCAAGTGACAAGCATCAGCAGTTTTAACATGAAATCACATTCCAGATGAAAGTTTTGGCCGAGAGATTAGGAGCAAAGAAGATATAGAGTATTAGAGTCTCAATTCCTCCTACATTTATCCAAGGAACTTATAACCACACAACATGATTGAATATACGTCCGTAAGAATAATTCCCATGTGTGGTATGATTCCACCTCAAGAACTGCAAATTGAGCGATTACTACTTCCTACAACAAGCCGGTAGCTCCGAATACCAGAAAAATATGCCAACCCTACATACAAAGCACTATTCTTGATCTCCTGCAACCCCACACATCACCTCCGCAACTTCGCATCCTTAGTGCTTAAACACAGTGGCGGAGGCAAGCGGAGGGCGGCTGCCCCACCGGCGGCCGGGAGTTCTCAGCCAGGCGCCAGCGGCACAAAACAAGTGAAAATTTGAGGCTTTCTCAACTGAGAAATGCGAACCAAAATTGACCTAAAGACGTTTGGAAACAGAATTCAATTGAGAAGGAGAAGTTCAAACCGATCAATTTTGGAGACGAATTTGTAGGCTTTGACGGGGAAGAGAAGATACGCCGCCGGCGGTGAAGAATTCTTTCTCCCGAGTCCGTCGTTCCGTGCTGATTCTTTCTCTCTGGTTCCTTCCTAGGGTTGCTGTTTATCAGTTGAATGAAGTTGGCCTAAGGCTCCTGATCGGCCCGGCTATTTTGTTTCAGCTTTTTCGGTCATTAGTTGTGCAATATATAACAGGCTCAAACCTTGGCATTTTCATATCGATTATTTATTTCCATCTTATATACTCATTGTATTTATTAATAGTTTAAGATATACTGTAGCAATTTCTTTCACTCTTTTATCTCATCTTATTCTATATTTTTGATAAAAATTTTATATAAATCCACCGGTGGCAATTTTAAAACATGTTTCCCCAGTTGGCAAGAATTACGAACTACAAATCAGATAAATCGGTTTGTGTCGACTGACTCGATCCAATGGTAAGAGGAACGGTAAAACCTAGGTTTTTCACTCAAGTGAAGGGGTAGTCCAATTGATTGAAATTGAGACTTCCCAACATCTCTCCAGTCTATTACTACTAAACCATCCTATGTTAGTTTATACAGTATTTTACTAGTTAGTCAATATAGAAACCCTACTTTTATCACTTGTGGGAAAATTTTAAGCCCTTATTTCGCCCACATTTAACTTCACCTTTAAATAGTCGGTTAAATTGTCTTTGTCTAGTTTACAATGAATAACAATACAAGATAATGAGAATATAAACCCAATTTGATTGGTTCAAAATCCAATTTTAACCCTTATCGGTTTTTATTGAGAAAGTACAACTCATTTTAAACCCAACACATTCGAGATTGAACCTATTGATCTATATATATAATTTTTTTATTAAAATATTAATACAATTTTATTTTTAAAATAATTTTCCTTATATTTCACAATTATATTATTTTTAAAGAATTTTAAATCATTTGAAAAATAAGATTTAAAAATGACATTATTGACTAACTGTTCAATCCAATCCCACCCAAGAACCTTCCATAACCCAACCCAACTTAGTTGGTATCCAATTGACCTAAATAATTACTCAAGTTCAAATGATTGAACTTGAACTCGACCAAACTGATCTAATTGACATGTCTATCTTAGCATAAAGTTTCAAGAACTGTTAGTTTTATTAAAATAGTTTATAAATTAGATTATTAAGGTTTCTATCAATATTTATAACTATTTATTTATTTTATATATTATCTATAAATAACTTAAATCAATTTGATTAAAACTATACTTTAAGATTAGTTTTTCAAGTAATATTAAAATAATTTTATTAATGTTAATTTTTCAAGGTTCTATTTGTATTTACGAATATACCTTTTGTGGATGAATAAAAATACATTTACTTTAATTATTCCGATCCAATAATTTATTTAGTAACTAGTTTAACCTTCCGTACCATGTACAGGTAAATGTAATAAATTTGTTAGGCACATTATTAAGAAAAATTTTATATCTACAAAGTTCACTTATTTGAGCAAAATTTTAATTAGAATAAATTATAAAATTATATTTATGTTTATGATTTAAATTCCAAACTATCAAAATAAATATATAAGAGTTCAATTAATAAATTATACTAGATAAGGTAAAATCTTTTAAATCATTTGAAATTTACATTCCTTAATTCAAAAAATCATGTTTAAGTAACATAGATATAGATTCTTAGATAGAAAATCGTATAGATATATATATAGTCTAGATTATTTTTCTTACAAAAATCCGAATTGTATTTCAAAATACATTATATTTGTTGAAAAATAATTTTAGGATTATATATCAGGCATTACTTTCTGACTTTATCTTGATTTTTTGTTTAATTAAATAGAAAGATCATGTTTTATTAAATTAGATAGAAAATCCTATACATATAGATATAGTCTAGATTTTTTTATTTTAAGAAAATCCAAATTATATTTAGAAATTATTTAAAAATTGAATAATATTTCAAACATATATTATATCCTTGACGTCCTCTAGTTTTATGTTTTTCTTATGGATGCCCTATGAATAAGTTTTTTCCAATTAATATCCTCGAATTTTCCCTCAAAATTTACTTAAGGAAGGTAGTTTTCAGTAGCTAAACACTTGATTTTCCTCTCATTGTAAAATTAGGACTATAATTTATCCAAATTTCATTGGAAATTTGTACCAAGAGTTATGAACATTAATAAATATTACAATTTTTTTCACCAAAAAAAAAATATTACAATTTTAAGATTGTTTTCATACCAACATAAACAAAATTGTTGATTGATGACGAAAACAACAAGATTCAGGAACACAAATCATTGTTCGATAAGTAAAAAACTTCTCGTCTTCACCTTTCAGATCTTTTCTTTTACCTTCATCGTTGCTCACCTCTTTCTCTCCCCCTCTCTCTGTCCTCTTGTCTTTCTCGATATCTCAGTTTCACTCTCAAGTTGATTTTTAGTCCCATGTTGTTGCTCGTTGTTCTATCCAAGTAACTCTTAGCATAGACAGACCTAGGGGGGGCATGAGTGAGCCCATGCCCCCCCTCCTGTCGGGTTTATTTTCAATATATATATACTAAATTTAGGCTAAATACGAATATATTTTAAATTAATTTGTATTAATATGACATGAAATTCAACTAGTCTAGATGGTATTTTGTTCAATTTTGTTTTCATCCCACTAAGGTTCAATTCCTAGTAGCATCATCTGGCTTTTTTATTCACATTTAATGTAGTTCTCTCCAATTTTTTCTACAAACTAGCTATTTGTTTTTGCATAAATTAGATCTCATACATCATATAAATTTTTTGATAAACAAGTAACTATTTTTTACTATTTAAGAGTATTGCATAATTAAATTTATCAGCTATTCTTGATTTATCGAATCTCCTATTCAATTCCTAGTATCATTATTTTGCTTTTTTATTCACATTTAATGTATTTCTCTCCGATTGTTCTCTACAAACTAGCTACTTGTTTTTGCATATATTAGATCTCATAAAGTCATACATAATATAATTTATTTTGATAAATAAGTAACTATTTTGTACTATTTAAGCGTATTGCATAATTCAATTTATCGGCCATTCTTGATTTATCGAACCTTCTATACAAATTGTGTCCCCTTTAAATCCTTTCTGCGTCCATCATTGACTTCTAGGGTCATTTTATGCTTTACAATTCTCGGTAAGCCAAATGCGTCATTTTCCAGAGTTGAAGTTAGTGTGTACCATATTGCTATGTGGGCCGGTCCAATAGACCTCATGTGTTGGGCTCCCCTTCTTATTAAGCTCCAACTCCTCTTTTGAAGATTAAATGCAGCCCATTTATGCAAAACAACCTTTGAAGTCCCATAATTACAACTTCAAACTCACGTCAACAAAGAATTGCAACTCAAGAGGTTTAAATTCTGATTACCGAATAATTTTAAATAGTTTACGATCAATATAGTTTTAAAAAATAAAAATTATGAATATATTTCTTTGTAACTGTATACATGAAAAACCTTCTTCGAAATATATTATGTGTCCTTGCTCTCAAGGAGTTGTAATTGTGATACGCAAATCATGTCCGGTGTGCTTAATTGAATAATTAAACAGTTCCGATCTTACATCCAAATGATATTACACCCGCACAAATTCTTACACTTTCAAGTTTCAAAACAACCTCCACGTTGTGATAACTGCACAATTGTATGGATAGCGTTTAAAGGTTTACTTGGTTATTAATTTTGGGCACGATTGTCCTATGGCCTATGGGAGAGTTACATAAATATTAATACTTATTTCGATACCTTACACAAGTTGCTTATATTTTGACTATAAGGTTGTTGATTCTTAATCATTTCGATTGCAAAAGAGTGCAAATCTGTGCTCCTATTAGGTGAGCGATTGGAGGGAGTGTACATGCATTTAGTGAAAGGTTTTATAATGCTAAAGGTATGCATATCAAATGGTTTATACGTACAATTAAATAACTCTTTTCAAAAAAATTATTGAAAAAAACCATTTCGATAGATACTAATGTTGACGATACCAGTCTGAGCCGTGTTGATTGCCACCCCCTAAGGAATTACGGACCAATTACCGTGTCAAACTGCCCACCGTGCTATATTTACGGGATGACGTTTGCCTTGACACTACCTCACCCGTACACGTTGAAATACGATCTTTCACATGACATGATGTTACTCGACACTTGGCGGTAGGGGGTGACATATGCCGCTACATGTGAAAAATCCCCTATAGACCTATTGCGCTATATGCTACTGTATATAGGAGGAGAGGGATTAGAGAAGGGGGCTTGCTCAACATTTGGGACATGGTGCTGACATTTTTTGGATCGAACCCGAAAGATTATCGCAAATATACAAGTCCAAAACACAAATCTCGCTCCCCAGTTGATCAAATCCGTTTGTTAATTAATCTCTTGTTTGGGTTTGGAAATCGTTAGACACGTGGATATTGCAGTTATTCAGAGTGGCTGATTGATAAATTAAATCAGCTAGGCTACTCGAGCTAGCTAGGAAGCATTATGGAAAAAAGATTTGGTTTGATTAATCCGAGCTCCATGCTCCAACCCGCAAATGGTACAAAATTCAAATCTCAACTTGGCACTTATTAATGGGAAACTACGACACATGACTTTTGGTTTTATAATTATCTATTTTGAGTTGTTTTAGATATATTTTGAACAAAAATATGTATATTATTATATATGTAAATGGGAACCTTAATAAATTAATTTGAAAAAATATTACAATAAATAATACTTGGAAAACTAATCTTACATAATAATCTTAATCAAATTGATTGAATTTACTTATTTATACATAAAATATAAAAAAAGATAAATTATTAACAATTTTTCTATTGGGTGAATTAAGCGCATATTATAAGCATACTAAATAAGGAAAGTAAACCCTAAAGAGGAAATAGTAAACCCGTCACAAAAATAATAAAAAAATCTCAGTTACCAAATCTTTCTAATATTGGTATCTTATAGTGTTCCCTCAGAACACACAGTACAAAAATCCAATTATCAAATACTAATAGAAATCTTCATAAATTAAATTTATAAATCATTTGTTATTTTATTAAAATCGATGGTTTTGGAAACATTTAATCTACTAAGATATTAGAAGCAATCAAGTTGGTTTAGTGAATTCTGGATCAATTGTCTAAGGTTTGGTTGACTACGGGTTCAACACAATTGTATTAGTTGTTAAACCGGTTCGAGTGATAGAAAATTCTCGTGCGAGGTCGGTTTGACCAACGAGTCAATAATGTGATTTTTTAAATTTAAATTTGCTATTAAATTACTGTAAAATTAAATTAGTAATAATATATACATTGAAAATTGAACAGCATTATTTAAAATTAAAATAACATATTAATATAAAACACATCTATAGGTCAAAAGATTCGAAGTCTGGTCTACTAGGTTTGGATTATATATTCTCGAGTCAAAAGCAAGCTCAGGTCAAAGTTCGATCTCGAATAGATAAACTCAAGTTTATATTTAAATTATATGTACATGGTACCAGATTTACCCTCGTTGCGTAAAAAAACACAGCTATTTTGGGTCGATTCATTTAAGTCGAATAGTTGGATTAGTTCATATAACTATTTTTAGCAGCTATTTTTTGGTTGATTCATTTAAGTCGAATAGTTGGATTAGTTGGATTCATTTAAACAACATCTATAGACAGCTATTTTTAGCACAATACATACACGTATATAGTGTATCGAGCAACTTCGACCAAAAAAAAAAAAGTGTATCGAGCAAAACACAGGAATAATTGGATTAGTTCCTATAACTTAATGGATAGTCTCTTTTTAAACATCTAGTAAAATGATACCTCTAAAAATAGTATCTAGAGGTTATCAATTTAATTCTTACGTGTAGTGTCCTCCAACAAAAATATGGAGTAGTAGTTAAATTGAACTATTAATTTTGAGTGTTTAAACTTCACTACAGCGACGCACGTACATATGAAAGCATTTTGCACACCGCGCCACCAACATGCAAACAAGTTATAAGGGCATGCCTATAATTTTTTTAAATTAAATTTAATTAACTTTTGGGAGCCAAGTTGAGTAGTCGGTAAATTACACCGTTCATTCTCAACCTTTCACACTTTTCCTAAATTAGTCTCTAACTAGCAGATGACCTGCACCTTGTACGGGGTGTTACTATCACATGTCTACTTTATTTTTAAAATAACGCTTATCTTTTAGACTATAAAATAACATAATACTCGTATATCAAAAAATATTTTATTTGTATATTAACCTTTATACATACATAAACATATGTTTAAATGATGGAGGAAGAATGGTATAAGATAAGATGCATTATTAAATTTTATTAAAAATGGATACAAATCTTTTGGATAAACTAAATTATATAAATAAATAAATCAATTTAAATAAAAACTTGAATTAATATATTATTATATTAAAACTATGGAGAATATTTAATAACATAAAAAGTAAAACCAATTTAAGATAGAATATTTTACAAATATTTTATTAATATATAAATAAGTACATCATCTAATATTTTTATTATTATTTTTATAGGAATTTCAATATGATATGATAGTATAAATGTATTATCTTAATAAAAGGAAGATGTAGCATAAATATAGTGATAGAATCTGCTAACATTAATGACTTAAAAAAACATATACTAAAATTATAAAAAATAACTTATAACTGATAGACTATTTAAATAAATGGCTAGAAATGATAAGATTATGATTTATACGTTATGATTTAACTAAAGAAAAGGTTTTTACGTAAATAACTTTTTTGCATAGATTTATTTATTAATTCAATGGGCATAATGATAAGATTGAAATTTATATATTAGGATTGAATTATTAATTACACAACTCCAAATATAAGATAGAGCTAATATCTTAATTTAATTTGTAAAAGACTACGATTACATATTATGATAAAAGTGAGATATACTTAGATAATTTTTTTAATTAGAGGGTGATGTGGCGCAATATGCTAATAGAATTTGATTCCGCTTTTGTGTATAGTAATATAGTAATAGAATTAATAAAGTTATAATTATTGGTAGATATAGATATACCATATAAAATATATTACATAATATATATATATATATTTTAGCTAAATGTATTAGCATGTTTATATATATCTTTACAATATACAAAAAAAAATTGTTAGACATTAGCTTATCATATGAGCATACGTAAGTTGTTACAATATACTAAGATATTACCTTATCTTTGATGGAAGTAGTAAAATTAACATGTTTTATTATATCTTTACAATATATCTTTATAAAAGTAGCGAAATAAATTTACATGGTATGGAAAGATAAATTTTCTAATTCATTAGAGGATAATTTTTTTTAAATATAATATTTTATTTTAATAAAAGGGGTGATGTGGCGCAATATGGTGGCGGAATTTACTTCCGCTTTAGTATATAGTAATAGATAGATATTTAATTTTTTCTATCTTACTCATTAACCTATCAAATTTTCACATCTTTAGTCCTTTATTAACAATTCTATCGGGATTTAGGAGTTTGTAAAAAGGTATGTACATAAATCATTGTTTTAACATTAAAGCCTGATTTTCCTTCTTTTTTAAGAATGGTGTTCATACCACCTAAGATACGAGACATCTCGATAGAAATAGGAGATGTCTAGCAAAATGGTAGTACTAGAAAATGGGACTAACGAAAAAATCCAAAATATATCCTATTCATCTTTGTTAGCCCTAATTATCGATCAGGCATGTCCAAGTGTCCAACAACACATAGTCGACGCCATGTCAACTCATTCTCCACCGACCCGGCTGGCCTTTGTCTCCTTTTTTGGTCGCACACGTAAGCATTTAATTTGGACGTACTACTTATGCACATTAAACTTAACCAAATTTACAGTACATTGCCTGATCGATATATATGCTGTATATGTACGTACGTGCTTGATTATACTTTGCCAGAATATAAAGTGATCCCAAAGTTCTACCTATGAATATCAAATTTGGATGGAAATGATGTGTCATGATGGGAAAATACTTCATGACTAAACTTAAGAAATAATTTTACGTGTATTTGTGCTCGATAATATATACAGTATAGTGATCATATTTGTTAATCATTTAACCTCATTGCAATTATACCCGTCGTCACAAGGAGGGCCCACACCAAATTGGCTTAGCATAGACAACGCACTATCAATGGTTGAGCCCGTTCCACGTGTCACCACCTTTCATAATTACCTTAAGAACTAAGAAAACACAATGAACTCGTTAGAAAATTCCTAGGGGTTAAACTAAAGAGGGTGATGATGATGTGTTTGTGCAATAAAAAGTTCGCTCACATTGTTTAGATTTGGCAACAAACTAAACTAGTACGCCGGCCACCTCATTAAGCAAAAACTATAGGTAGCTATTCAAATCCACGCATGTCAAGCTCAACTTCTTTTAATTTCTTCCATATATTTTATTAGTAAAAAGAATCCATTTGGGTCATGTTTCTATTCTCCCAATTCTCTCTTATTATACCAAAACGGCTATAGTATGTACATTTAGATATAGAAAGACATTCCCTCCTCACCTCACCTTCCTGGACATTTCATTGATTCCAAGCTCTGCCCATCACAATCTCTCTTCTCTGCTCTCCAATATATACACCCTCACACATCAACAGGGCGACATCCATCTCGTCTTCGATCTTCTTGTTCTTGTTCATCTCTACGATTTCAAGGTTAGGATTAATCATGGATTTTCTGATCATATATAGGTTAGTCTTTCATCTGGTAGTTGATTTTTGCTTGCCATAACCAAAGGAGTTCCGCATCTAAACTTCTTTATATTTTGTTTTAGTGGACATATCAATCATGGGTTTGAGCTCAAAGCAAGTTTCAAGTGATGTGCAAGATTGGAGTCAGGGTTTGCTCAAATCTAACAGTGATAATTCTGGTAGTGCTAGCTCCATGGAGTTGCCAAAGCCTCCAATCAAGAGGCAACAACAAGAGCAACAACAGCCAGAAAAGTTAAAGTGCCCAAGGTGTGATTCTAGCAACACCAAGTTTTGTTACTACAACAACTATAACAAGTCACAGCCAAGGCACTATTGCAAGGCTTGTAAAAGGCATTGGACTAAAGACGGGATGCTTCGAAATGTCCCGGTTGGTGGTGGCCGGAAGAACAAGAGGCTGAAAACATCATCAAACGCGTCAAAAAGCGCCACTAGTGCTAGTATCAGTGTCCAAGCTTCAGATCAAAGGCTTAGTAGCCTTCCAATCAGAATGGAAAATGAGAATTCAATGAAAAAGATGCTCAACCAAGCAGATCTTGGCCCACAATCTTTTCTCCAAGACCGTCTCTTCAGCAACACCATGGATTTTTGCATTGGCAAGAGCTCATCTAATGGAAATGGCTATAATGGCATGTTTGGAGGCTCATCTGTTCTCTCTATCCCTCAAAACCTTGACATGCAATTCCCATGTCCTAGTTTCAACACCTTGGAAGAAAACTACATGTGTTCAACTCCGGGTTCTTGTCACATTGCAAATCCGTATGGTTTAGAGTCTAATGCATTGGAGAGTGTCGTGCCTGGCTATGATCAAACGTCTCTCAGCTGCAGCTCGATGAACGATAAGTCATGGCCATCTAACGAGAGCACGAGCAATTGGATTTGGGATGATATCGGTAAATTTGCAACATCTGATGTTACAATATCTTGGGATGATGCAGAGATATGATCAATTGATGCCAGTTGAGGATCCACAACTAAGGAGGCTTACTACAACTTGGTATTGTACTTCGAGTTTTCTTTTGATGAAAATTTCAGTTCATGATTTTTTTTCAGCTTTACACTGATCTAGCTTATTAGCTAGCCGAAATCCGTTGTCTATAGAGATAACATCTTGATGTTCCTTTTTCTTCTATGGGTATTGATTCTGTGTATAACTATTATACTAAGAAGGTACTTCACCGATCTGTAGCTGTTTGTTTTAGTTATGAGCTTCAACTAACTTGTCTTCTACAGTCTACTTCTGATTTTACAACTACACAACTTCAAAAACCAAGGGCATTAGGAGAGGCAACTGGGGTCTCCATCCAGCTACGGCTGTCTCAGAAAATATGTATAGAAAATTCTTGTGGATAAAGTTTTGCATGTTATTCAATTCAGGTGTCTTGAAAGAAATAATAGCTTCAGAATGACATTCATATCATTGCTCTATAAATATTATATGGCCACTTGTGCTGAGAATAAGAGCTTTGATCAGGGTGAGGGCATGCTTTCTTTATACAGGCCATGTTGTGTAGGTAGCACACCTGTAAAGGGCCCTACAAAGCACTGGAAACCTGACTTTAACAAAGCAGAAAAGAGTGGTCATTTTCAATAACCCACTTAAGACCCCAGTTGATCCTTAAACAAATGCAATTTGACGAGGAAAGGGGGGCCACATATCATTGTCATAGGACATGGTTTAATGGTTCTTCGGAGCATGCATGTTCGTTTACTCCAGATCGTCATGTTCTTTCTCATCTTGAGCAAGTTAATGAAAGCACACATATAAAGATGTAGGCCCACCATTATAGTGGGACGTGTGGTTGGCAGCTTTGGCATCAGAAATTGATTTCAGTGACTAGACCCGGGTACGAAGAAGGTGGCTGTATGACAAAGGTGACCAGACGACAGAGACAAGAGATTGGGCTTCTGCTAAAAAAGCAGATCAATTGTGTTTAGTTGCAATCTTGACATGGCGATGACATTGCAATCTTCATACAAACAAATCAATGGATACCCAGATTACACCCACAAGAAAAGCAATAAAATATGTAGGCATATAGATGAAGAAGGTAGCCGTATGTATGACAAAGGTAACAGGATTAGTATCCAGTTTTCTGTCAACAGTTTTTTACCAACAAGCAAAATAAAATTAATATCCAGCCAGGAGCAAAATTTTCGAGCAAAGAGCTCATACCAAGCCTAAAAAATGCAATTTAAATTAGGGACACATGAATGATATAACCATCTGTCCAAGTACAAAAAATCAGTCTAGTTGCATCTGTCACCAGTAATCGCCATAAGCACCATGGTGCTTTAGCAAAATTCGTTTTGTATTTACAGATGTCCCTTGACACTTCCTATAGATGTTCAAATGATCCGCTCTTAAGCCTTTGCATCCTGGCCTGAAGGCCAGATAATGCCTTCTCATCCATAGGTGGCACCGCGCCATGGACATGATTTTCTGTGCTTGGACGATCCGTCAGATTTTGCATTTGATTGTGAGCAGTGAAGTTTCCATCCATTGAAGGGTCGCTACCAGAATATGGAGTTGCAGACAACTGCATAGACTTCATTCTTTCTCTGATTCCATCAAGTGTCCCTCTAGCAACTGCAATTGCAAAGTTTCTGTTAATTTCACAGTGAAATGGAAAATGATCCATGATCCACCGCATCATCTGAATAATCCTAAATACAGCTTCAACATGAAAGAATAAGAAAATAGTAAAGGAACTGAGAAATGAGAGATACATCTCAATAACAGAGCACGTTGTACCTCCAGAAGGATATCTGTCACTTTGTTGGTCAATTAGAAGTTGTGCCTCTACATGCTCAGAGTGAAGGTCTTTGTCTTCACTATGAGATGGAGGTAAACGAAAATTCGTTGGCTCAGTTCTCAAGTTATGTGATTTGGTTAAATCGTTAGAGAGGTTTGTATTTACAGGCGAGACTGGTGCCAATTTAGGGGAAGAAAGAGTCAAGGCAGCAGGTGGAGGAGTTGCCAAAGGGACACTAGAAGGTGTTCTTCCAGCAGCAGCATTCTTCTCCATCTGACAAGAGTGATAAAAGCAACATGCCGTTAAAATTGTACTATGACAAAGTTTTGAATCAACTTGCTAACAACTTGAAATTTTAAGCAACACATACCTGAGCTAACCCATCTCTTATGTACGTCCTAAATGCTTCACTAGCATTCTGGAGTTGAGAAAATATATCAATCTGCAATAAATAAGTCCAAAGTCATGAATGTGTTTCCAGTCTATCTTCAATGCACAACAATTTCAGGTAGCAAGTGCACTTACTGTGGGGTACAACTGGGTGATACGATATAGTTCATAGAGACCAATACCGCATGTTTGTTTATCACCAATTTTTTTGAATATTGCAGCAAGCTCTTGCTGAAGAATAAACATGGAAAAAAGTGATGATAAAACCAAAACTAAAACAAGAAGTGTAAATAATTTTAACTCATCAGCCTATATATACCTTCAGTTGGACTTCAGCAGATTGAGCTGGAGATGGGCGGTTTGTTGCTGAATCCCCCCACTTTGGTTGTCCTATTGGCCCTGTAGGTGTTAACATTCGGGCAGCTGCCAACGTCTTTCAAATAGCAAGGATAAAACAAAAATCATGTCAAAGTAAGATTTGTTAGGATCCTCTTAATGCAGTAATAACATAGTAGTAAGATATAGTTGGTCACAAGAAAACTAAAAAACTTAAATTAAACCTGAAGATTAAGATCTATGTAGGCAAGAATAATTGGTGGAGGTTCCATGTCTATAGGAACCATTGACAGATGGCCTTTAACTGCTGTACCACGAAGCTTCACTAGTTCATGTAAAACAGTTTTAACCATGCGCAATGGTTTATCATCAGCACCCGCTCTGTTACAAGTATGAAAATAAAAAAACAAATGAGCCAAATATGACTCCATTGTTACTTACACAGTGCAGAGGACTCGTTAGAGAAAGAACAGATTTAACCAATTTATATGTTCACGAATTACCTTCTTCGAATTTCCTCCATACCCAATGCTTGCAAATAAACATGAATACTTTGTAGAATACGATCTAGTTCAACATCATCTATAGTGCTTTGAAGAACCTACATGAAAAAGCATAAGAATTGGCAATGTTTACAATCGAATCATTTCATAAAGGATGTAAATTTTCTAATGCCATCCATGATGCAGAGCAATGTTAACCAAGATAGAGATCATGATCCAGAACAATTTTAAACAAAAGGATTGAATAAATAACTACCTTTGTCAATTTGATGAGACATTTTACAACCAAATCAGCAAACTTCTGATTTCTGAGAGCAAGGGCTTCACTTGATGCAGGGCCTGGCCATCTTGAGAGGTCCAGTGGCCGTAATAAATTTATAAGGACCACAAAAGACGAAGTACGGTCTGCATTATCCTGCATTGAAAACAGTGGAGACAACATTAGTCATCACAAAGATAACATGAAAAGAGCATGAAAAGATAATGTTTAACAATCCCATGATAGATTTCAACCAGAATCTTAAGCATCAGGACATTCAGCGCTTTCAAAAGCTGGCCACCGTCATCCATATGTGGGACACGTTCATCCAAAAGCCAGATAAGCAGCTCAATTATAAGATTGTATAGAGTAGTTTCATTTACAGCATGAGCAATCCTCTTGTTCTGAAATGTCTGCAGGAAACTCCAAGTAATCAGCAACAGTGCCAAAATAGAAATTTACAAACAGTGGTACAAAATATGACAAAATTACCTGCATGAGAGTATTCAGGACATATTTACTAGACCTTGAAGAAGCTCCTGATAAACTAAAGTTGAACGTTGACGCAATCTGTCACACCAAATTGTAGATTGTGAGCAACAATTTTAAGCAAGAACACAAACAATAAATCAAACCAAAGAAATGCAGTAGCCATGCCTTGTTTGACAAGCATGAGACAAGCCGATCAGCATCCTTGACAATATTATCCATAGCACTTCCTTCAGGATCATTTGTTACTTGAGTCAGGTCATGGCAGACAAGCTTCATCCCCTCCACAGACTACATGTAAATAGCAGATATGCAACGACCTTGTAAAGTTCTATTGACAAAACAGGATGCAAAATACTACTCATCAACGAAGAAAGTTTGTGTCTGACATAAATGTAAACTCTGGATAACTAACACTATCCGCAGCACCAAACCTGTCCAAATTAAGTGATGTGTGTGTGGGTCCATGGGGGTGACAATTGCCAACAGAGCCCACTGCTTCCAAAAGGAAATTCTGAGTAGTGAAGATAGTCTATGAAGATTCATACCTGTTCAGGAGAGCCGTAAGATATAACATCCAATGCTTCATTCCAGTCTGCAGGTCCAGCAACACCAGCAATTGGCCCCGGTAATACGTTCCTCTCTATCTCAGGAAGATAACTACTATCCCTGCAGAAGAAAGTATCAGCATTGCATGACAATAGAAGAGTATAAAAAAACAACATTTTTTTTAACTGGCCCTTAGGATTTGGAACCATCAAGTGAAGGCATGAACGACCTCACAAATGTAGGAGTAGGAAGAGATCTTGTAACTTCTCCACTTTGTTCTGCTATATCAGATCTAGAGGACAGATTAAAGATAACATCAGAAATATCTAACAGCATAAAAGTTAAAAGATACTCAACTCATGACACAGCAAAACGATCTAGAAACATGATAAGTAAAGCAAATAGCACTTATAATCAGGACAAGGTACCCTTGTATATGAATCAGTGAAGATTTCATTTTATAATCGCTAAAGATCAAAAGCATAATTTTCCTACATTGCCAATGCTAGGCAAACACCACTGAGATGCCCACTTCCCGTTTCTCAATAAATTGATCAAAACTTAAACAAGTACTGCATTAGTGCACGATTTCTTTAGCGATTAAAACTTAAACAAGTACTGCATATCAAAACTTAAACAGCAGTAAATATATCACCAAACATGTAGAAGCAAATTAGTGGTAAATGCAGGATCTTACCCATTATCCCGAATCGAACGTCTAAGCATGGCACTTCTAGCATCACCAGGCTGGCCTTCTCTCCTCTTGTCCATTTCACGTGCCTACAACACCTCTTATATTTATGATAAATACACAATATTCCCAAAATACTTAAATGGACAGGTTATGAATACCTTTGATTTGAATTTTTCATCAATCATACTTCTCTGTGCATCTGTTAGCTTCCCTAAATACCTCCAGATGTCATCGCCTGAATGCAAATATTGTGGTTTACATGTCAGAACTATAGAATTGAATTGCTGCAGTATCACATTTCTCTTGTGGAGGAAGAGAAGCTTAAACATCCTTTTGGCGACTAGAAGCATTTTAGAAATTACAAAAAAAATTCCAACCAATCTGCTACATGCCCTGACCAGTGACCACATACAGTAGCCAATCATACCAGATTTAAGCCTGAACCTATGACAAAATTTGTGGCAAGCATTGTGCCTAAAATCATTAGGAAATTCATTGCGTACCTACGATCTTATAACCAGTAGCTAACGTATTAAGAGCAGCTTTCCTTATGTCACCATCCCTTTCAGCTGTTAGGCTTGCAACAACTTGCAAATTCTTGAATTGCCCACTTAACTGTGCACAAATTTGAGGTGCATAAGGGTCTTATCAATGAAATGAAGCGAGTAACTAATTTATCAAGGTTTACCTCTGTTCCATGGCTATCAATGAGAAAACCGATGAGATCAGCACACTCTATCCTAGATCGGTTATTTTTTGAGCGAAGACCCTCTGAAACATATGGGAAGAACCTTGCAGCCGGATAAATGTTTACAATTTGCCTTGCTAATTCACGCATTTTTTCTCTTACTTTCTCCATGTTGTGCCCGGACTATATGAAAGACGACAAATTGATAAGAGTTAATGTGAGAGAGAAACTGCTAAATCATCAGGAAAACAAACTACGCCTTGCAGGTAAGAAAATTATGGCAAATAAAAACATATAAGAGCTAGAAGATAGGATGCAGCATCTTTTTGTGTTACGCTGAATGCACAGGAACATGTTAAAAAGAGCAGCAATATATCTACAG
This sequence comes from Polygonum maritimum, assembly GCA_963924305.1. Lineage (NCBI taxonomy): Eukaryota > Viridiplantae > Streptophyta > Magnoliopsida > Caryophyllales > Polygonaceae > Polygonum > Polygonum maritimum. The sequence continues at coordinate 10,458,005 of OZ002733.1, read as the reverse complement.
AAGTATGCCGCACGTGCATAATGGTGGAACTAGCAGGGCATGAGATTGCATTGCAAAAGTAGATGCAACTAACATTTCTCAAGGATATTTAAGTAGGTATTATAGAGGACATCGTTAATGTAACAAAACACAACAAAAAAAAACAAACCTTCTCCATTAAGCAAGGAAGAAATATCGCTGCTTCAGACTCGGTTAGCGAGTACCCCTCATTTTTCAACATGTCAAAAACTTCAGCTAAAAATTCCAAGACCTATAATTAAAGAAAATTTTACAAGAAAATTATACACACAATAAGAACCATATCATAAATTGAGCCATCCAGAGTAATAACCAAACCAACAAAAAATGAGCAAATGAGATCTGTAAAATACCTTTAACAAGCAAGTAGTGTTGGATTCACAAATCCGCAAGACAAACCATCTTAAGAGTATATCTAAGACTTCCACCACTTGCTTTTCTATAGCTGGGAGGCCCTGTAACATTGAGAAGCTCACTCACTGAAATTGCTGGTGCATATTCTATAGGCCATTCTGCAGCAAACGAGTAGATCACAAGAATTACCTTATGAAGCATTTCTATACCATCTACATGCTTCTTAAAGTCGGGTGAAAGAAGCTTTTTACTCAAATCTTCTCTGAAATATTTCATAAGGCCATTCTGCAGCGAAAGGAAAATCACATGTTAATATATTGAGATGCAGTACACGTGTAAATTTCTTTAGCAATTGAAAAGGCAAACCTCAAGATCTAGAATTATCTCAGCACGTGGCTCTTCAAATTTAAACCTGCGTATGACCATTCTCTCTCTATCTTCCTGCAAATACATGTAAAGGTATAAATAACATATCTCAAGTGTTTAAGCAATCAATTGTTATAATATTTGATGCCAGTAAAACCACCTTGTTTGAATCCTTCAAATTGAATAATGGCTGAGACTGGGTAGCAATGTCATGATTAGACATAGGCTCTGTCCTTGAGCTCCTCATTGGCGCGCCCCTCTTAAGTGAATGAAGAGTTAATAGTTAGTTAACTTACTGCAAAGAGGCGTAGCAAGCTTCAGGCTATGCATGAGCTCAGTGACCTACCAAAGGAACAACTTTGGCCCCATGCTTGGGCATGCGTATGCTGTTTGAATGACCTTTTGCCATTTTAGAAGAAGTGTTCTTCCCAACAGCTCCGCTTGAAACTACTTGGCTAACATCAGGTAACTCTGTGAGAAATAATAACAGCACTAGTCAGTACAAATGCACAATAAATAACTATAAAACTGTAGCAGCAAAAAACAGGCAACATGCCCACCAGATAGAACTCCACAAGGCCTCAACCGCTCCATAATTAGAGCTACAGCTGGGCCCTGAACATCTCTTAGATTCTTCGTAACCTGGAACAATTACATGGCATGAAATACATAAAATTCTAATTGATAAAATAAGATCATAGAGAAACATCTTGGAAATAAGCAAGCATACCACTTCTGGGGGGCAAACTCTTATAATTTCACCAATACATACTTCAGATGCTTTGCGTACATCGGCTGACTTATCCTAAGGATTGAAGGGAAAAAACAGGTGAAATTTGTACCACAAATAGAATAAACTCCAATTTCCAAATGGAATATAGGTCTCAAAAAATACCATCATCGCAGTAGCAGTCGGTTTAAGAAGAATGACAGCATCAGGCAACTGATTCAACTTTGTAAGATGCCTTGACAACCATTCAAAGAGATCCTTACGCCCTTCAGCCCCAAGTTTTTGATCTGATAGAGCAGCCATGATGTAAGGAATCTACATGAAACAGAATTATTAAGCATCAGTGACATGAATTACAGAAATTAAAGTCAACACAGATTAAATTGTTGCAGACAAGATTACCATTTTATCCAGATTAGCAGCAGCAACCCATAAGTCCAAAGTTGCCAAAGTACATTCTCTCATTTGCCTTTTGTTGTCACCAAGGCATTTCAAAACATCGGAAAGAATACCCTGTCAACAACAGCCATAAAATTGAAATAAGATAACACCATCCATGGAATAGAGTTACAAAGACTTATCCGCCAAACAACATTTGAGCCCAACCTTGCTAGCCTTCTCAACAGCAGGACCCATGGAAGTTGCAACAAAACCAACAGCTGCCAAGGCTTCTGATACCAATTTCTTGTTGCTGTCATACAAACGTCCTCTAAGAGCACCAAACAACTCCCCTACAGATATAAAGCATGCTATCAATCACAAATGTGTTTTAGGCTTTCAGTGAAGTTTAAGCAAAGGGGAAACATAACTAAAGCATACCAGTTCCAGTTGGTAGGATACGTTTGTTAGCTTCGTCCAGTATTTTATTTACAGCCTCAATTGATTCCAAACGTACCTACAACCACAGGAAAAGCAAAATTAACAACGGCAACAAGAAATGACAAAAGAAAATATCACGCATCACTCAATCGATGTAATAGCAGCAAAATGACCAAGTTCACAATCATATAACTGGTGCTAATTGAAGTACCTTCCAATCAGAGTTTTCAAAATTCTTTAGCAGTGCAGGAGTAATTCGCCCACTAATATCTTCCCGGGGTAAACCATCTGATCCACCGGCAGAGACAGATGACATCTCCAATACTTTGACAGCTCTTTTGGGAGCCGAAGATGAAACCTATTCAAAATATATACAAGACAAAAATCAATGATGGCACATTTATACCTCACAAGATTTGAAGATTCAATCATTTCACATGACACAGGCAACCTCATATGGATTTTTTTCATATTCAGCTTCAAGTGCACTCAAAAGTGCGGGCTTGACATCAGACAAAAATCCCTTGATATCTGCAAACAGGATATAAAACAAAATCAAACAGAACTATGACCTTAGAAGATTCAAAATTTATTTTCATTGTATTACAGAATTTACAGGATAGGATTGTAAAATAGAGAGTCGAGCCCAGAGAAAAAGGTTACCTGGACCAACAAACTTATGCAAAACTCCAAGTAGCTTAATAGTAGCATTTCTTGTGCCTGCAGCACTTGACTGTAGGCCTGTCTCTTTGCAGAAATCAATTAAATCCTTCCAGCCAGAAAACAGAAGAGCTTTCAGTAAATTATATTGCTTCAAAGGTAGAACAGATACCTCACAAATGCTCATATTATCTTATAACCAATACCTTCAGTTTCAAAAGGGAGATGCCAAAATCTTCAACTGCCGAAACCATCCACAATATGCCCTCACTTAAAACCTTGGGATTTCTGTGCTCTTTCATAATTTTATAAAGCTACAAAATGAATATACAAGGGTCACTTGAATGTAACAAGTCTACTTGGATTAGGAAAACATTAAGGTTCCGAAAACAAGATAAAACCGGAACATAAACATAGCCATAGCCATAGCATTATTACAAGAAGCTTTCCCCACTACCAGAATCATAAAGAATGAGATATCATATAAATAGAGGGTTTACTCTCTCAAAGATGAAGCCTGGACCCACTGCTTCTGAGAAAGTTGTAAGGCACTTCATTGCCTGGATCCTCGTTTTAATGTCAGCAACTCGTTCACTTATGCCTGTGTTAAAGAATACGTGAATATCAGGGGATACCAAAGATTAAGAAAAATGCAGGAAATAAAATACTAAGTGCAACATAAAAAAGATACTACCGTTATTTGCATCTATCAAAAATCAGATGTGCAAGGGATTTTACAGTATGCAATGACATATATCAAATCCATCTTCTACTTTGTAAAGGCCATTTTTGAATATATAAACATAATCACGATGATCCAACAAAAAAAATACTGGGTAGAAAATAGGCATCTAAAAAACATTATACAATGATATCATAAACAAGGAATGATTGAAAGGGTTAAACCAGCAGGAAAAGTTTTTGAGACAAAGTGTAAGCAAGTAAATAACTTATATAAAAGGACATCTGAAAACCTACCAAGAAGGCATAGTACAACACATTTCTTCGGAAACTTTTTTGCAGTAACAGCAATGTGATTGATAACTTCAATTGTTTGTTGTTGGACCTGAAAATGTGGAAAAAAAAAGAGAAAAGAAATTACTCCAAGCACAGGTTTGCTAATCTATTGGACAAATTTTGAAACATAAATTGTGAAACATGAAATTGTCCACATTAAAGCACCCGTTAAATAACTTAAATAAAACAGTCATGTGTAACATTTAATGTATGTTTTCTTGTAAAGATCTGACACTGAGGATCCTTAACCACTTGCTAGATAGCCCAAAGCATGGGATTCCATATAGTGACGAGATTGTATATGAGATGAAGCAGTTGTAGACATACTACAAGTTTTCCTAAGTGCAATTATATACCTATCAGAGGTAGATACTTTCAAATATAAAATGAAGTCTACATACACAAGAAAAAAAATTATAATAAATTAATAAGTATACGCACAGCAATCTATATAGAAAGATAAAGAGTTATAAATAACCAAGAGTATAAAAAAAGGTGTGTTCCATGAAACACTCCTCTACAAAAAAAAAAGACATACGCTGAAACAGATTTAATGACATTGAGTATAAGCAGTCAGAACAAACACCTGAACATTTTTCTCATTCCATCCAGGAAGAGCACTGAGCAAACGTATTAAAATCTCCACTGATTGATCAAGTTCTTGAATACCCTCCACTTGCGCCCTCAAGGAGCCAATTGCTGCAATAAATAGAAACAATCAAGAGTCAGTAGCATGCCAGTTTCAGCATTTACCTTCAATAGTTTATATCCAGAAATATATTACGAAAAAAGCAACGGCTTCACTTTTTTTCAGTGAACAGAAAAAAACAATAGACATTAGCTTGCGTCCTCAACACACATTATAATATTATAAGTAACGTGAAGCCCACAAAAAAGAAAGTATCTTTCAACTATAATATATTATATGTTCCACACACTTTAAGGTCTACAAACAATCACAGAGACACTTTGTTTGGTTATTTGAACAAACTAAGAAATTTGCATGTTCATCAAATTACAAAGTAATGATCCTAACAGAGCTCATGTCCACTTTTCCCTTGTCAGGATCCTCTACGTGTTTCGCATAGAAAATGCAATTATCATAAATCATAAAGAACACACTAAAACAAGAGAAGAATGACTTAGGGCATAATGGTAGTAAACCTTCAAGCCGATCTTTCCATGCAGCACTCTTCAATTGAGATATAGTCTCAGATTGTACAAGAGATTCCACTCTACTTTCAATTTCCTCAAGGCTCATTTCTCCAGGCTGCACACCAAAGCACACCTCATTTTAAAAAGAACTCTAGAAATAAATGCAAGTGACGCAACAAAAGATATAATATATGAAAGCTATACAAATTTTATCAGATTACCTCAACATCTTCAGGAGCATCAGGCTTTGAAGTTTTCTGCTGTCCTGCAGTCTCATTTTTCTTGCTGCCCACAGGTTTACTAGATGCTCCTTTCTTACTAGCAGGCTATCAATTTTTATTAAGAGGTTATTATAGGAATCAAAGGAAATAACATAGCATTCCAGAGGAAAGGTTGATGGAAAAACTCACATCTGCCTGAAGAGGCCTTTTACCACTAAGCATACTTGCTGCCGATCGTCTTACGCAAATTTCTGAAGCCTACAGATATCCATAAATCCTAGATATTATAAGCGGTCTTGGTTCATCTAAACATATGACAGTACTAACTTGAAAATAGTAAGCAAAAAAATAAGGCATAACTGTCAATGGATGAAATCAAAGCATTTATGTTATCCTCCAAATCAGAGATTCCAACTTAAGTTGCGCACTTTATCCAACTCATGGAGCAAGTACAAGTTTAAATCATACACTGGCTCACCACTTTGTAGCAAAAGACCAGTCAGTGTTTGAAAAGGCACAATGCTTGTAGGCTTGTAGCAAGGTCTTGTTATTTTGAAATCGAAATTTATCCCTTTGTTATTTTTTCCAATACGCATTCAATTTTTCTTGCTTTTCTTGTTTCTTCTCATCTCTATTAACAGTTGTTATCTTTGCCAATGTCTACTCAATATCTTTTGCTTTACATTTTATTTCTGTCCTCTTCCTTCTCTGAACCCATATAGAAAACCATACTCTTCCACCTCCCATCTCTTCATACACAAAAAACTAACAGAAATCAGAAAGCTTTGCAGTGCTGTTTGGCTTATTGCTGTTGGTACCACTGCACAGCAACACACCTTAAACTATTCTTTGGGGATCTATCTAGTATTGACTAGGACTGCATCTCATGCCTCTCAAGCGTTTCTAGGTGCCAGGGAGGCGCATCGACTTGAGGCACCTAAAGCTTTTTTAAACACTGAATAAGACATACAAAAACAAGCCAGGATACATAACTACAACTAGAGCTGTCAAAAAAATTTTAAAGCTACATGCCTATCACCTCAGAAATATGTTATTCGTCCCCAAACTCATGACCTTAAGACAATATTATAGGAGAGAAAAAGAGAGCAAAGTTTTAATGCAAAACAATACAAAAACTAAGTGTCTGTCTACCATCCTATGAAATAACTACAAGAAAAAGCAAAAGTACAATTAAAATAAAGAAAGCACAATTAAAATAAAAATTGAACAAACCTGAGCTCCAGCTGATGTTTGTGCAGTAGCTGGAATATTCATTCACAAATCACATTGTAAGCAACACATGTACTAGTGATCTGAAATATTATAACAAGCACAAGATAACATATAGAACAAGAAGAGCATAAACCTGAGCTTCCAACAGCAGGTTGAGCACTCCCTGAATTACCAATCATCTCAGAGAGCTTTTTCCTCCTAACGTCATCAAGTTTCTCCAGTGGCCTTTCAAGTGGTCTCATGCCTACGGACTAAGAGATTTTAAATGTCAAACATCCACATGACTAGTAAAATAATGAATAAAAAAAAATGAAAAGAAATTAAGCCAAGGCTTCATCTCAAAAAAAAACCCTAACCTTAGCTACCGCAGCCAAAGCTGAAAAGGCAGCATCCCTTACTTCAGGGGTACCGTCATTGAGGCACTGCAAAGAAACCCAGGTGCAACAATTGAATCATTTATTTTTCAAAAAAATTATAATCTTTTAACCAGATTGTTATTCTTTAAGGTTACATGAGCATCCCAAAACGTAAAACAGCTCAGAATGTCAATAATAATTGGTTCAGCTTTGTATTGTGTGCCTCGGTACTCAATGCTTCAAATAAGACTAGGGGTCAAGTAAATTATAAAAGCACAAAATTTTAGTTGGTTTATTCAGAACATACAGAGACAGTAACTTCCGGCATCTTAAAGTGCATGTCACGGAAAGAGGCAATGACCAGCTGTCTTGTTAAATAGATCTCATATAGGCACCTACTCGCCTTTTATTTTCATAATGTTTGTTTCATATGGCATGACTCTTAAGTATAACATACAAGACCTGAAAATGTATTACATCTTCCTTTTTTCTAGAATATGCGTGTGTTTATGCAGGAAGTTAACAGGCCTACTAAAATTTTCTCTTTTCTCAGTTCCTTAAGAAAAACATTCAAATATCATTCTATCTGTTTTAGCTTGTAGTCCAGCAAACATCGACAGAACGACATTCATTGATTGACAAAGTATAGATCAAACAAATAGAAAAGAGTGAACCATGTTAGATGATAGGTCATGAGAAGCAAAGAGGCAATACCTCCATACAGATTTGCACGTAATCTTTGTGGACTTTCAAAACAACACCCTTGTTGCTTGTCTCAATGCAATATGTCACCCAATTTAAAGTTAGTGAACGCACAAGAGGGACTTTATTTTTAACTGCTGTCTTAATATCTGCACCAATGCCAAAAGACAGCAAATAGGTTATCACAGTGCTACAGATGCAAACAAATCAAAAAACAAAAGAGAACATGTTTTATAAAACAGAAGCTTCAGATCAAATCATCTACAGTTTTGAAGTGAAAATATCATTTAACTTACGAACCAAAAGCATGAATATGTAAAGTTCCAAGACAGATGCCAGAATCAAGACAGAATGAATACCAGAGAGATGCCAAAATCAGCTCCTGTATCTTTCAATAAATTGCATCATTATGACTTAAATAACTCAACTGACAAAAAATCGTCTCAATCCAATCACTCTTCTGAGAAAGCGTATTAGAACCTTCCCTGATTGCAACTCATTCATAAGACTTATACTTAAGCCATACAACTTTGTCTAACTTCTATCCTCTTGAAGGTTCAAATGCATATGAAAATTGTAGATATGTATGCTCCCTTTGATAATGCAAGAAAGGAAACACAATTTAAATAAAGTAACAAAGATACTGATCCACAATATACCTTCAATTATATCAAAACATAAGGCGTGATAAGCTAGCTAACGTCTGATAGAGTTTGGTAAGACTTGTTGACAACATATTGATAACTCGTTAAGGATAAGTAACATCTAATACGGTTGGTTGATAATGTAATTTCCCCATGTCAAGCATGCTCAAATACTTTAAGCACATATGCAATTACCTTCAACTATATCAGCAAGATTTACACATCCAGCCTTGTGCATTGCTTGAAGAGTTTGAGTTAGAGCCTCTGTTAGGGTAGGTTTTTTCTCCTTTAATTTTTCCTGAAGAGCATGCAAAATGTCAAATCATCCTATCGATTGTTCATAAAAAGAATAAAGAAATAGTGTTGAATAAACCAGACACAGTAGACAAATGTCTACTATTTATTAGTTATTACAGCATGCAATAGTCACTTCAAGGTCATGCAAAAAAGGAAATATGCTAGATACACTCATCAAAACATAACATGAAATTCTTAAAGAAATCATCAAAATGTGCATAGTGGCAAACCATGCTCTATAACTTTTTCCACAGATACAGAAATCACAAAAGAACAATAAAATGCACAACCAACGAACCATGCAATATAGTTACCTGATAAGTGGTCAGATAGAAAACATCAAATACAAGCATATGTGTGACTTACAAGTAAAACAGGCATCAAGTAACGTGATTGACCAGAAAAGTGGGTCCTCAAACCCTTGGCAAGATTCCCAATTGCTTGTATAGCTTCGACAGAAACAGCTATGTTCACGTCCGTGGCAAGCTGGAACAGAACCAAATTAGTTTAACAGAAAAATACCAAGAAAGAAAAGAAAGAATGATACAAACTGAATTACCTTTTTCAGTGTCCGACCAACTTCTGAGAAGTCACCGGTGGCAATTTTCTTTGTTGAAGCAAGCTTTGTCAATTCTGAAACTGCCTCTTTCCTTTCAGACCACTTTGAAGCTTTCTGAAAGAGAAGAAAGAAACAAGGATAACACCAATTGAACAGATTATACAATCAGAACATCTTCTGAAAGCAATAAGTAAAAAGACTGACCACTCCATCCCAAAATCCCGACTTCTCCAAGGGTGTTAGTATATCAACAGGATCAACAAGATCATATTCATCTATTTCCTGTGAAGCTGGAAAAGGGAAACAGAACATAAAAGGTCAGTGCCCAAAGTACACAAATGCAGGTTATATTACAGCGTATGTGGCATATCTGCCTTAAAGTATGTAAGTACACAAATGCAGGTTATATTACAGGCTATCTGGCATATCTGCATAAAAGTATGTACACAGTCAAGCAATATACTGCAGAAATTCTCAACCAAAAAAAAATATACAGCAGAATTTGGAATAAAAGGATAGTGCCCAATTGTCCTTCACTTGCTTCCAAGGGACTATGATTTATCAAGGTTAAAAGATCAATTGGAATTTTTATTTATGCCTTTAAACAGTATATCCGTTAAAGTAACTATAGGGGCTATAAATATGCTACTGATATTGAACTTCCTAAGTTGGGCACAGTTTGTCATTTTCATTTTGATGAGAGTCACACCAAAGTCCATTCCGATGTATCACGGAAAAAAAATAGCACATGAAAGGACAAAGTCATAATGCCATAATGCTAACCATCAGCGGAAGACTCTTCAGAAGACCCAGCTTCTGCAACTTCAGCAACAGCTTCCACTTCTGGTTCCTCCTTGTCTTGCTCTGATCTGATAGACATTAAGTAAGATCTCCATAAAGGCATAAAAGATAACTGACCAAACATTTAATCAGTCTTCATAAAAACACCAAGATAAAAAAATGATTTATCAACAGCTATGTATTGTTGATCACATTGTAAGTGAAAATATCTATTGAAGAAAGGTCAAAGATAAACATGAACGGAACATGCCCCGTCAACAGAAAGACACATTTTGCAAATGACCCTAAGATCACCTCATAATCAAGATAGTCCATCGTACCACCTAACAAGAGGCCAACAACACAGTCAAAATTATCGGTTAGTATTCCAGTACACATGCGTACACATGCGTACACATGCTACTTGTTGAGTGTGTCAACGTTTCCATTATTCTTCCATAGATTAGAGCTTCCAAAGCATATCAATTCTCAAGCAATTCAAAATAAGTTTCAGAAGTGAGCAAAAACTTTCACAGGTTTGATAAAAAGGCAAACTAAATGTGATAAGAAAATATTGTGAGAGCCAAGGGAAGAAAAAAAAAGAGTGTAAAGGGATGGTGCCATGGCATCACAATTCAGCCAATTCAGCACTAACCAAAAGATTAATCAACAATCCATAACTGCTAAAATAACAACTTAATCCTTAATGGCAGGTAGTGGTTAACTCACCGCAAAAGTTTACTACTAGACAATTACTAAATTGAAGGAACATGGGGAGAAAGCGAACCTTATTTTTCGCGTAGGCTTGGCTATCCCTGAGACATTGGCAAGCTCAGCTTCTAGCTCTTTTTTCTAAAGAAAAATATTTAGACCAGGATAAATGTTCAGTAGAAAGAACATTTAAGACATGAGACAGCTCATAGAAGACAAATAAGCAATGAAAAATCTACCATTGTATCCCGCATTTTCTCAAACAGGATAGATTTGACTGGCTCCTTCCCAATCCAGCGACATAGTTCGAGTGTCACACCTTTCGAGGAAGCACGGACATTTTGATCTTGATGAGCGAAAAGATCAGGAAGCATCTTGAGAATCCTTTTCGGTGGTACAATCTTGACCCCAAACTCACTGATAAAAGGCAGACAACCAACAAAAACATGTTCACTCAAGTGATGAAATGCAATTATTCCAAACATGCTGAGGAACGAGGAATAAGGATCAAGCCAACAAACCTTAGAGCTTGGAACATTACATCAATAGCAGGAACAACAGCCTTTGCCACTTTGTTTTTTATTGCTTTCTCCATAGCATCCTACAAGACAAATTCATCAGGATGAAATAAAGAGATAAAAGATCATTTTAGAAAGAGACAGGGTCTAGCAGAAGAACATGCACTCATGCCTGGAAAATAAAGAGGACAAGGAGGGAAGGAAGGGATGCATCAGAAACTGAATGTAGCACATCATAATTAAAGGCAATAATGACAAAAATCAGTTGTGTTTCTGGAGGGCAGTGGTCAATTAGGCAAATCCCAAAGTGAAAATAAAATAAAAAACTGATTATAATGGTCATCGCTAAGATTCAGTTCCATCATAGGTTCACAGAAATGTTTTGTTGACAGTGAATTTGCAAGATTCTTCCTATATTTCACACTGTAATAGGCAAAAGCAACAATGACACATATAATAAAATCATCCATTGGCCAAAGCATAGCTAAGATTTGGAGCTGTGATTTTTCATCATGCCACCTTTGCCCACCACCAGATTCTACAGCCCACCTTTCTCCTCCAACTAATTCAATGACTAGAGTAACTAGACCTTTGAGTCGATCAAAGATAAGAAAATATTAAGAGAACGAGGAATATAGGACTGGACATGTTCCGACAGCCAGATGTTTCTAATAGCACAAATCTACATTGACAAAGGCATGCCCTGGTCAGTAGTTATCATTTTGACCATTGCCTACAATATTGAAGTACTAAAGGCTACAGCGATGAAGGCAGGTCCCAGACAATAGTTGAAGTACTAAAGGGCATATTAAGTCAAATTTTGAATGTCCTTCTCTTCCAGGTTAAATTCTATTTTCCTGGTTGGATCGTCTCATCGCAACCTTTCTTCCTCTCCATCAATAAATTGCACAGTGTCCAAAAGGATTTTAGATTTTCAAATACATGTACTTTGATCACGAAACACATGAAAGATTTATACACTACCTTAGTTATTGAACCTTGCAACATTAAAAGTTTAAATAAGCCTTTTATCTATGGCTATGACCATACTAATGTGTAAACACCAATGAAACTTGAAACACTAAAAGAGTAAATAAGCCTTTAACTTATGGTTATGACCTGCATGAAACGAGATAATTCCACAGTGTAAACACCACTGACCCATATTTTTAATTGTTGTCCGGCAAGCAAGTTATACATAAACCAATAAACTTACAAGTTAAACACACGGCAAAGGATTAATTATTGAGCACGAAAATCACAACAAAGAACTGCACATTACTCATACCAGGAAAGCATCAACTGCCTCGAGCTCCACCCACAGAAGAAAAGCTGATTGAGCCTTCTCGACTGTCTTGGTTCGCCCAGTAAGACACTTGGCCACAATGGAATCACATATTTCTTTTGCATACCTAAACAGTGCATATGAGACCACCTTCAATACAATGCATCACAGAATTCAAATTCATAGAGTAATCATACTCCACAAAATATAAAAATAAAAATCACTCACCTCCCAGCATCAGCGTCAGCAGCTTTTAGAAACGCAATTAGCGCATCCAACGCCTTTTCTTGGACGGGCGCATTTGAATCCGCCACTGTCTTTCTGAAAAAAGGTGCTGCCAGATTTCCCCGGACGAAATTCGGAAAACAAATGAACAACTATTAATGAAAGGACGATCAAAGACCTAGATAGCCACAATGATGTACACCATTAACTGCATATTCCCCTCCCGAACAAAACAGATAAGGAGATCAAAACTCCATGGATCTGACCAAGTGAACCGAATGCAAACCCTAAAATCGAAAGACAAACAAAAAAACAGTACCAAATTCGCGAATGCGGGGATCCTTGGGATCGGTAATGGAGTCGCAGAGAGCAGCGAGGTCGATGTTGGCGTCGTTCCGAACCTTCCAGTTCTTGTGCAACAAGCGATCTTCCCATGGCAATTTCTTCGACTCTTTCAACAACTTCTCATCCTCTGTAGACATCTTATCTCCTCCTCCTAAGGTACAATCCCAAAATCAAAGACCTACCTCTTTCGATCTGAATCGGCTCTCCGGCTGCCAAACAAACTCCACAGCCCCTATCAATACACTTGTTTGCATGCGCGAGAGCACAAAATTGTAGATAGAAGCGAACTAGGTCTTCGCCTCGCGAACTTCCTCCTTCTCTCTGTTCGATTTTCCGATTCTTCTCCCTGAGAGCGCCGGCGATGAGAAAGAAAATTGAATTGGAGAGTGTGAACGAGAGAAGAGGAGACGAAAAGGAGCGCTCAAGATTTGAGGGCGAGTTGGGAGCGCTCAAGATTCAAGTTCTCGCTTTTTTACCGTTGTAAGGGTGGGCTCGAGTTCCCACGCGCATCTGATTGAGCTTCAAGGCGCGTGCGAGGGGGATTGCGTGGAATAGCAGGCAAGGCAAGGATCGATAGAGAGTGATGGCGCGTGCGAATCACTCCGAATAAGGGAGAGAACAAAACAGTGAGGCGGAGAAGAGTGGAGGGTAGAATGGCCAAATTTTTTGAATTAGTGGAGAGGTGGGATCAGGTCAAGAGTGGAGCGTTAACCGTGATTAGAAATTTTAAAAATCATTAGCCGTTTCAGCTTTAGGTAGTGTTTGGATTCAACGAAAGATCACTTTTTATCATGCACCACTAGTCATTGAAGGCTCGTCCGACACGCAAATCCGACCATTTCCGACTTGAATGAGCCAGTAAATCCGATCATTACCGACTCGAAAATTTGGGTTTCAATCCTAAAACTTTAAACTTGAGCCTTAATTTCAACCCAACCCGATTGAACCCGAACCTGTTGAGTTGAAACGCGGACTCATTGGGTTAGACTCAATTTATTGTGTTTTGAAATATATATAATTTATTTTGAAAATTATACTATATTTTAGAATATAAAAAAATTATTTTGAAAATTATACTATATTGTATTATATTATTAAAATATATAAAAATAATATTTTACGACTAAATTGGAGTATTAATAAAATAATGTTACAATTTTCGATACTCTTGACCCGTTGGGTTGACCCGAGCCGACCCGAAACCCGAAATGACCCGACCCAAATGACATGGGATCTGTTATCGACCCGAACTCGTTTCAACCAGAACCCGAGATCACCCGACCCAACTCAACCCGATTGACAGGTCTAGCACCATCATAAGTACATAACACGTGGTGATTTTATATCCCTAAAACTTAGGAATTTCATATTTATTTGTCACACTAAAGAATTCCATTTCAATATTTTTCCAAATCTATATACTCCATTGATTCATAATTTTCTCATTACCAATATATTTTTTTCTCTCCATATATAATTACACACGTATCATCTTTTGCAATAACAATTATATAAATTCACGTAATTAACTACTATTACTTAATAAAAAATTAATTTCGTGAGTTTATGAAAACCTAATTACCAACTTTATATATTAAAAATACTTTTAATATTTTATATTAAAAGATATTAATACATGAAATTAAGGAAAGTAAATTCCATAAACCGCTACATAATACAATTTAAAGTTGACAAAATAGCACCAATCACACCAAAAGAATATGTAAAAAAAAACAAGATATCACGTACGAGATCCCCAATTCAAACAAATGCAATACTTAAACTCCTAATCTAATTCGTATTAATGCTCACATGTTTTCCAAATGTGTTCCACCGAGTCTGTCTTCAACCAGTTCAGCGTTCCTTGATCGCAAAATTAAAGATTATTCTGGATGTAGTTGCTCATGTCTTCTAGTCACTCAGGTGAGGTCATTCGATCGATCTCTTCTAGCTCATCATAGGGAGGAACCACTCATCCATTATTCTCGTATTCATCTATTTTATATTCTACAATGAATTGTGTAAAAGTAAAGAAACTTTCATTATATTTTCCAGAAACCCAACATATTAAGAACTAGCTAGATTGCGAATAATAAGGACAAACAAATAATAAAAAAATGGGTTGGATGCATTCGAGGTGGATGGGAGCAAATTATGATCCACAAAATGTGACTGTGTGCTCCCACTTCAAATTGAACGCGCGTGTCCCACAATTTAAATAAGTTTCTTTAAGTTGTTAAAGAAATATAAACTCTCGGATAAAAAAAAAGATGTAACTTATACTAAACTGGTGGTTAAAATAATAATGTAGAGCAAAAAGTGTCAACTTCACATTTAACCGCATCACCCTTTTTTATTAAAATTTTTTTATTGGTTAACATTTGACTATAAGCTTTACATAGTTACATGTATATAAAAATGAAATTCTGTA
Organism: Polygonum maritimum; assembly: GCA_963924305.1. NCBI lineage: Eukaryota > Viridiplantae > Streptophyta > Magnoliopsida > Caryophyllales > Polygonaceae > Polygonum > Polygonum maritimum. Next base: position 10,442,579 of record OZ002733.1, on the reverse strand, counting down.
TATAAAGTTTTCTTAAAGATATAATTTATTAATGTTACTATAATAAATTGAAGATTAAAATAATAATAATATAAAACAACACATATCAGCTCTAAATAAATGTATTCTTAAATCAATAATAATAATATAATGTATATATTAAAAGATATAGTTGTGCCATATCATCATTTTATTAACTCAATCTGATTAATTAAAAGTTAATTGATTTATTTTTTATTAGTTGAAATTCTATTATAGATTCCATATATTCAAAAATTATTTATATACAATTGACTTAGATTTGATTTTTCTTAAAATAACTATAAAATTATAAAATAAGGAAACTTATTGATAAAATAATTATCCAATCATTATACTATAATTATAATCCGACAGATCTTTGTTTGGATAAAAAATAACATTTTCATCAAAATATCTCCTTATGAAATAAGTTAAATAAAAAATATAAGATTTTATATCAATCATATATCTATTTTTCTAAATAAATTTATATAAAGATGTAAAAATAATTTTTGTAGTTAAATCAAAACCACGGATAAATTCATGATAGATAGTTCACAAGTACAGAATTTGCAATGTGGTTTTCGTTCACAGCCTCACAGGCAAGACAAGTAATAAGTTAATAATTTTGGATGAAAGAGTTGAAAGCATTGTACATTTTCACCACTTTTTCTCAGTACATTAAGAAAGAAACGTTCAGCATACATAAAGAACACACAAACTTCAACCTAATACCACCATGTAGAATGAGTCACCTTCACTCTCTTGAGGTCATGTAGCTAGTGTGTGTCACATTTTATATTAGCAAAAAAAACAATCTTCTTGATGACCCCCTATAGATTCTGCATATACATGTCATCAGTTAGTACAAATAAAGATCACCGGGGGGATATGGATGATGAATATAAGTACATCATGAACACTTGAGGTCATGTAGCCGTAGATAAATATTGCTGAGTTGATAGACTTGAGCTGGGAACCCAAGAATCATTGGCTACAGAAGTAAATAGGATGGGTTTTGCTAAAAAACATATGCATGGTGATAAGGTACTTGTAAGTTGCATTAGTACATTGTTAGGAAAAAGTTGATTGACTTTAACCTAGGTTAGTGTTGTTTTTTCAGAACTTAAGAGTTTTGGGTTGAGCCATGTTGCAGTTTACAAGCCATCTTTAAAACAACAAACTCTAAATTTCTAGGGTCTGTAAAGATTTGAACAGAGTAAAGAACAAAAGCTTGTCATTTGAGAAACCAAGCAAATCTCTCTATTTCTTTCTGTTAGGGAAAACCAAAATGAACTTTACATGAGCAAGCTAGTGTTACAGGCATTTTGTGCAGAAGCATCTCAAGGAGAAATTACAAAGGACCATGTGGGCAGATGACGCATTCCAAATTGTAAGCATATATCAGAATTCAGATATAGTCCAATTAGCCTCACTTCCAACTCTAGGCATGCTACAGATCTTGGAGGTGACATCCACCTTGAAGTTGGCCCCACACATTGCGCCTTCACTGTCAATTCTTGGCATGGCTTTCAGCTTCTTCTTTGGGTGCTCAAAGCTGCCCAAACCAGCTTCACTATGGAACATACACCCTGCATCCACAATCATTCATTTCAACTTTAATTGTAAGAAGACTAGCCCATATTCACAATTTAGTCTCATATCTGTTCTTACCAGCTGGAAAAGGTGCAAACGACTTGGCACAGCTAGATTTGATGACATCCAAGTCATCACAAATAACTGTTGACCCATCAGCTGCAATTCCCCAATATAGCTTCACACCTTGATCAGCATCCTGTTTACCAAACAGAACCACAAACACAGTTAACAAAAAAAGAAACATTTGTTAAGAGGAGTCTGAAACAGACAAATCTTGAAGGAGAAGAAACTTACAAGGGAAGTGAAGACAGTGCCAGCAACTTTGTCATAGATCACAAACCCAAAGCTGCCTTCAAGATCTCTGAGGACTTGATGGGCCGGGTAGGGCCCGCGGTCCCGGAGAGTCTTGTAGGCTTGGATCACAAACATGGCTTCGTTTGTGTTCTTTGACAGCCCATACTGTTTGATCAGGGTGCTCAGGTTGTTCAGGTGCCCTGTGAAGATGCAGTATATGTTGTCTATGGAACAGAACATCCTGCAATTTCATCAAAAAAGCCATTCATTATTATCCCACCAAGATTTTGCCTTTTACATTCAAAACGGTCACATGTACAAGACAGAAAGAAAGAGAGTGTGTACATACATACCTCTGATCAAGCAATGATCTTTGAGAAGGGAAATAAGCAAGGTAGGCAGAGTTCCCAAACCCAATTGAAAGGGCAACATTTGAGGGCTGAGAAGAGTTAAAGATCTTCACAATCTCATCAGGAGATCTGGGTTTTGGAGCAAATCCACTCTCAAATGCTCTAGAGGAAGAAGTGTAAGAAAGAGGGCTGTTGAGCTCCGTCGGTGGATCCACCACGCCCTTCTTGAAAATGGCCAACATTGTGTTTGTAAGGGGGAAAAAACTGAAACCGAAGAAAACGCAAGTAGAGTTTTCAAATTGATGTGTATGGAAGTATTGTAGATTGATAACGAGGTATAGGAGAATGAATGAAAACTTGAGATGGTGAAGGTGGGTATTTATAGTAGTTGGTAGGATTTCAAAGGTTTATCCATGTACTAGCAATAGTTAATTAATTGGAATATAAAATGTTTTCTTTTTCGGATAACTTTCATCGTGGGGTAATGACGTGGGGGACAGTCATTGCTAGGTCTGCGGGGTGGGCTCCACGAAGAGAGAGAAGACATCAAGCCTTATCCATTCCATAGAGAGGAACACCACAATGACAGCAATCTGAGTCAGCAACTCCATTTTCTACGGTAAAGTCAGAACATATGCATTGGGAAAAAAAGCACTGGAAATAGCCATAAGAATCAAGGAATAATCAGTCCATAGATTAGAGTAATTAGACCCTCTTCTTGATTCTTTATCAAGGTTCATGATTTTATCTTACAAATCGAGTAATTTGTTTGTGATTTCATTGGACTTTTAATCAGCTTCTGAAAACAATATTGTTTCTCGGTCAAGAAACAGGCTAAACCCTGCTATAATTTAGGGAACCAATGATTTCATCCATGCTTTTGGCTTTGAGATCACAAAGTTCTTCTATAACGGATGCAATCTGTATGAATTTTGAAGAGGTGGATCTTAACAATTTTTTCACCACATATTGGAATTCAAGTTCAGTTATTTTATCATTTCGATTCTGGAACATGTACTACAGTACTAGGTTATAATTCAAAGAAAATTTCACCTTGTAAAATTACTAGACTGGGATATACCCACCAAATTGGGTTCTTTCATCCTCTTATAAAATTATCCGAGAACACGATCTCTGATGTACAAAACTCATTTCTTAAGCTGAGATGCATTTGCATACAAAAACAACAGCAGGGCAAGTTGTTAACATGAATTTATGAATCCTGATGGTAGGCAGCTGAAAAGGTCATCCTCCTGAAACTGCTCTTTATTCTGTGTTTGGAGGGACAAGAGCCACCCACATACATTTATTTACTAGTCAGTTGTTGTCAACCACTAGCTGGGTTTGGTTGTCAATCAATCAATTTATCCATGCCATCAACATTACACTTTCATCCCCACATCCTATCGAGCCGGGCGTATAACAAGTTTCTAGGATGAGTTTAATTCAGTAATACAGGTTGCGCATAACTGTGCTCATGTCATTGCCGAGGATTGAACTCAAATATAGATGATGATGATGATGATGATAAGGCGTCTCTTACTTGCAATTTATCAAAGCCCATCTCCAATGCATCCTCATAAAGCCTTTTTGACTGCTGAAGTAATTTAACCTTGTCTTTGCTTTTTCTCGGTCTTAGACGTGATCTTTGTCGCAACACCATTGCCCATCTATATAGAGCTGCGGCAAAAAAGACATGCTGGTCAGGGACTAAAGTGGTTGCAAAACACTAACAATGACATTCACTGTCTTCTAGAATTAACAAGGTTGACTACTACATCATATACAAAAACTGCATAAAAATGACATGGAGAAGCATTTAAACTTTAAATTTTCATTCCCAAAAGGTAATGGCCTATACGTTGAGTGACATGCAATACTACTCAACCTATCCAAAGCAAATAAATGGGGCATACAGTACTTAGCTCAAGTTCTAAATGACTAAGTGCTATACTGTCCTTAACTTTGAAAAATCCATTGTGCAGCTTGAAAAAAGAGCTTAAGAAGTGGCAGAAGCTACCAAATAAGCTCCGATAAGTTGCCATGGCAAAAATAGGTTTATTGTACGTACTAACACAAACAAATAGTCCAAGATGGAGGCTGGAGCCCCATGGTTATTAACTTTCATAACTTTGCTAAGACACATTTCAATAATCTCTTTATATATTCAATAAGCTGATTTCCCTATGTAATTTTGATTACGATATTATCTTTAAAAGAGAATTATCCTTACCATCTGGTGCATAAGTTTTGCTTCTGGACATCATGGCATCGAATTTGTCAATTGCAGCCAAGAATAACTTGTCAGCATCAGAAGATGCTTCCTACAGTTGACAAAAAGAAACTACAATCAAATTCCATCTACTTTCAACTGTTAAGAATCCACACTGACTTCAGCAGAAATTATTTAGCCAACTTCAGTTCGAAACTCACCGGTCCAATATCAGCAATCAGCTGGGCACGAAATGAGAGTGCTACACCCCAGTTATACAAGGCTCTCACATCACTTCCATCAATTGACACAGCCATTCTGTACTTCCTTCCAGCTTCAACAAGAAGCTCTTCACACTCTTCACACACATCGATAAGACGACTTACAAGTTTATCTTTTGTTGGCGGTGGCTCTTCCTTTGAGACAGGCATACTATTCCATTTATCAACACTCAAATCACCACCTCCAGAAATCAGATATCTCAACTCCTGGCTAAATCTGAGTTTCAGCTCTCCAAGAAGCAGGTAAGTGTTTCCTAGTAGACCCGTTGCCAATAGGCTCATAGGCTTCAAAGAGAGAGCTCTGGAGAGTAATTTGGTAGATTTATGTAACATTTGCTCCACAGGCATTTTGTTATCACTTACACATAAACCATCATTAGCTTGTTTCAGAAGGCTATTAGCTTGAGTCAGGTACTTATCAAACAGAATGTCATCTGAAAGTGCCGAAGGTGAAGATGAAGCAAATTCAGTCTCCCGTATGGTTTGATCATTATTTTCACGAAGATTCCCTTCTGTATATATTTTATCTCCATTAGCACTACTATAATTTTCATATGCTCCCTTCAACTCATACTGAGAAGATTCAAGCGTTCCACTAATGTTTTGATGAAGTTTTGCATGCCTCGAGGAAACATTCCTTTGGTTGCTACTAAACACTACATCATCATCATCAAAAGCATCACGAGATATTCCTTGTCCAATTTCATCATACTCCGACATCCTTAATGTTACCTGTTGATCATGTGTGAATCTTACTCTACTACTGCGAAAATTTATCTCCCTGCTACTACCATCAATGTATCTTTCATTCATCCTGCTCTGCGACAGATCTCTGCTATTGTTCACCTCCATGAAACTGAAATTTCCATTGCCCATTTTTCCACCTGCATAATCTGACCTTCTTTTGCTATCGTAATCCAATGGTCGATAAAAGTAAGCATTGTCCGAATCCCTCCTACTTGGTTTCCTAGCATCATTAGCAAACTTTGAGTTCAACACTCTCTCCTCATCTAGCAAAGCATCCCGAGACAGATTATCCGCATGCTTTAACTCGGTTTTTGTTCCCTCCTTCTTCTTACTAGACTTGGCAGCAGCTACATTGTTTTGAAAAAAACTAAAAGCAAGCTGAAACAAATTGAAGCCACTGTCACCAGACTCTTTCCTTTGCTTGTTTGGCTTCTTCTTATTCAACTTCCTATCCATTTCATGATCCTCAACAGAATCCATATCAACACATACATCAACAACATTTCTAGCTCTCTTTACACACAGCCCCATTAGCTCTACAGCATCAACATAGCTTTTCAACTCGTCAACCTCGACTTTCTGATTCTCAACCGAATCACCAATACGATCCTTAAGCTTACCAACCCTAGCATCAAAATCGTCAAACAACTTCAGCAGATTCCTCAATTTATCACCAGAAACCCTCCAATCCTCCCCCTTGGACTTCCTCTTACCCCCACCAGAATTGACACCACGAGGTCCGCCATTAAGAACCCCAAAAGAAAAGCCAATCAAAAAAACGATAGCGGCAGCGGGAACAACCACAATCGACGGAACCCTAACCCTAGAAACCGCCAGAGCGCAAACAAATCCAAGTACATACACAATCACGTACCTCTTATCGTCAATCCCTAACGAATTCAGATAGTTACGGATCAGATTGGACTCACCCGAGTGTCCCCGGTCAACCGGAAGCCTCAAATCATCCCAGCCGTTGAGAGCAGCAGATTCCGATGGAGACGGCGCCGACACGTGCCTCGGAGCGGATTGTGGGAGTCGCAAGAGTCGTACAACGTGCGGAGAGAGGGTGTAGGAGGGATGATTCCGCCATTGAAGCGGTTGAGATGAGAAGAGTGGATTAGACTGTGAGAGGTGAGCTAGAAGAATTTTCATCTCTAATCAGTAGCTGCCTGAGCTCTGTTTTACATTTTCCGCCGTTATGCCGTTTATGGGGAGTCGAGTTGGATTTCTCCGATTCCGGTTAAAAGGTTATAAGCCAAGATTGAAATAAGAAAACAACACAAGTTGCTGTGGTGTAGTGGTTATCACGTCAGTCTTACACACTGAAGGTCTCCAGTTCGATCCTGGGCAGCAACATTTATTTTTATTTTATTTAAAATTTTTAACTACAACACCAAATCGCTAGCCAAGAAAATCTACTTCACAAAAACAGCAAGGTGTCAACGAATTTTCATCTCTAAATCATATCTAGAGACTAGAGATGAAAATTATCCTTTGATTTACTGAACACCCGACCCGAATGTATGGACGAAAACCTGAAGAAAGGTGTCAACGAATTTTCATCTCTAAATCATATCTAGAGACTAGAGATGGAAATCATCCTTTGATTTACCTGAACACCCTACCCGAATGTATGGACGAAAACCCGAAGAAAGGTGGATGAAATACGAATGTGTAGATGGGTCGGTTTGGGTGGAGAGCCATCCGAACTGTCACCCAATCCATGACCCGTTCATCCATCCAACCTATTTAACTCGTTCATGCATTCCAATTTCCACGTTTTTAATCTTGCAATTGGGATCATATGTTGCACTTGTTTTGTACTAGACTATTTAGTTTTGTTGATTTATATTGGACCTTATAAATTAGTAAGTTTTTTATATAGTCCATACGTGACAATTATGTGAATTATAAATTTAGCTTAGAATCTTAATAGGTTTCGCGGAGACCCGACCCACCCGATTACCCAACGGACGATGGATAGGGTGGATGTGGGTGATGAATTTTATGGGTGGTGGATGGATCGGGTGGAGTATTTTTTTCCATGGATCGGGTGATAGAAATGGCTCATCCACCTATAACCCATTCATTTTCATTCCTAATCATATCCATGGTTTACGTTGGTAAATCCTGGTGAACAATAGTAATTTATCTTTCAAACAGAAAGAATGTCATCAATTTTCATTTATAATCCTGGTTGCAATAGTGATTTAGCTTTTCATATCATCATGTGAAAAGCTACATATAAAACAGCAAGAATGTCATCAATTTTCATTTGTGAATCAAGTCCATGTTTTTATTTTTTTGATCAGAAAGTCCATGTTTTTATTTAGACTTTAAAGTCCACGTATAGTAAAGAACTTGCCAAAAAAAATGGTTTTGATGAGAAAGAGTATCAAGTCCGTAAAAACCGAACCGAATGGTAAACTAGTTAATATCTCACACTCTATACCCGTCGACACGGTTAGACAATATTTTTCTAACATAGAATTTAGGTAATAAATTATAACCTAATAATCTTCTTAACAACATGAATTTTTTTTCCTTTTGGCCATATAAAAGCTTAACTTTTTTGAAAAAAAATTTATTATTTTCCTTTGTAAATTATTTTTGTTAAAGAAGAAATTTATATATGCATCTATTAGAGAAGTTATATATATATATATATACATTTATTTTACTTTCATCAATATAGAACTAAAAAATGCCTAAAAACCTTTTTGACATAAATTAGTAATTACTTATTCCAATATCATAATTTTCATATGCCAAAAATAAATAAAGATACAATTATGTACATATATATAGAATATGTGTGAAAGGTATGTCATTATCTATTATCTACAATACGTTCATATACACGAAAACTAGGGTTGGGACTTTGAACTCGAAAAACCGAAGAACCGAACCAAACCAAGCGGTTTAGTTATTGAAACTTAATAGGCAAAAAAAATATATGGAAAACTTAAATTTTAAGTACATGATAATTTGGCATTTGATCATGGATGAAATTTTCATTATGTGAGGTGATATTTTTATTCCCCATTTGATCATCCACTTGGAAAAATTAAATTTTAAGTACATGATAATTTTCCAGTATAGCATTAATCATGGATGAGAAACAAATTTTTATAGATTAAACATTGTGAAAGTGTATTATATAGTGTAATACGAGATAAAGTATTTTTTCTTGATAGAAGAGCTATCAGGTTAAACAAGGCTGACAAAGAATGATTGCTAAGTGGCGTCCGAGGGGAGGAGGCGACATGAGCTCGCCATTGACGAACCAGATTGGGTTTTTTTTTAAAACATTACATATCTACTTTCTTTTTCTTTTTATTCAAGTGTTATATTTTTTTCATTTACTCCCTCTGTCCCAAAAAGATTGTCCATATTTCCTTTTCGGTCGTCCCACATAGTTTGTCCAACTCTACTTTCTTTCCATTTATATCACTATGCTTTTACAATCTTACCCTCAACTTTATCACTTTTTCCTATAAAATTACAAAACTATCCTCCTTCAATCTTATATATTACTCATTTTTATTACCCTTTTCACCAACTTTATCACTTTTTCCCATCATCTATCAAACTTTTCCACTTTTCATTAATCCGCGTGCAAACACGCTTTATGGATAAATTTTTTGGGACGGAGGGAGTATTAAAAATGATGTGGAATTTCATCAAAAAAAAGAAAAACGTGGAATATGTGTAGTATACATCTGGAAATGAGTAGATAATTTTTGTTTGTACAAGTCAGCATCTTAGGGTTCAATCGAACCAAATATTAAGTTTAAGGGTTCAATCGAACATTTTCAAAGTTGGGGTACCCGAGTGACTATTAGGTACAAGTACAGGGTCCTGTACATGTATTTGGCCGATATTTTTATTCCCCATTTGATCATCCACTTGGAAAAATTAAATTTTAAGTACATGCTAATTTTCCAGTCTAGCTTTAATCATGGATGAGAAACAAATTTTTATAGATTAAACATTGTGAAAGTGTATTATATAGTGTAATACGAGATAAAGTATTTTTTCTTGATAGAAGAGCTATCAGGTTAAACAAGGCAAAATTAGGTCATTTGAATATTACAAGCCTAGTCTAAATCATTGTAAAGGATATTCTTTAAAAAAATTATTGACATTTGGATTCACATCCATCCATCTACAGTCTAGATAAAAGTGTAAATATATATTATAAATATACTTTTAACATCTATCCTATTATAGTATAAAGGATAGATGCAGGGGGTAAACCGGTTTAATGAGTTTTTTTTTTCTTTTTTGGTCAAGTCAAGGCCAAAGCCTTAACAGAATTTATTAACGCATAGTGTCAGTTACAAACAAGGCGGGAAAGCGCCCTTCCGCGAGAATCCTCGGACAACTAAGCAAGTGAGGACTCCGGCGGGACAACAAGAACATGCAAACCGAAAGAAAAAGAGAAAGCTAAGTTAGCGAGGGAGTCGGCGACAGATTTCACTTTTCCCGAAAGGAAAAGAGAAAGCTAAATCGAACGAGGGAAATGGCGACGCCGGTTTAATGAGGTATGTTTGACGTTTTAAGTATGACATTCAGCTCTAATCACGAACGCACTTTTATACTTTTTGAAGAAGTTTGGATAGAATTAAGGTCGGTCGGGTGAGAGTCATTAATTAGTTCGGGCAGTTGCCAGTTGGGGTTTCGGTACTTTGCCCAGAATAAATTAACCTTCTTGTGTGTTACCCCCTTGCACTTCAGCCCAGCCCAAAGGCGAGCGGCAAGTCTCTATAGAGTTTCTCGGCTGCCCTTTTTTGTTTACCTCTCGGCTCTCGATGACGTCCTCCGATCACCACCGATCGTCATCCCTCGCCACCATCACTCCAGTCGATTCCCCCTCCACATCCGACGAGGAGTACGAGTACGAGTACGAGGAAATAGAAGTCGAGGAGGAGGAGGAGATTGAGGAGGAAGTTGAGGACGAAATTGAGCCTGAAGAAGAAGATCCAGAAGAAGAAGAAGATCCAGAAGAGGAAGACGATCCAGAAGAGAAGGAGACAACTATGAAAAGATTGGAGGAGGAGGAGGAAGAAGAAGAGGAAGAGGAAGAGGAAGAGGAAGAGGAAGAGGAAGAGGAAGATCCAGAAGAAGACCCGGAGGAGGATGAGGAGATAGAGGAGGAGGAGAAACAGGTGCAATTTGATCAGGAGGAAACAAGTACAGGCGCTCCGAATGAATCAATTGCAGCCCCAAACGATGGTACATGGTTTTTTTAATCAATTATTTACCGATTCTACATTCTATATTCAAGGCAAGGCATTATTTTTATCCCAGATTGAGGTGATCTTTTGCCAATTCTTCTGTCCTATCCAATTGCGTTGTGTGTTTAGGTTTGTTCCTCCATAAATGTTGATTCTTTGATGATAACGTTTACGTTTTGCTATAACTTTGGCTCACAATTGAGATAATTGTGCATTAGCGTTATATGAGACATGCAACTCTGGGAGGGCATCAGCATTGGAACCAGACAGGCTATCTTGGTAGAATCTTTGCTTCCAGAATTACCTGGTTAACAACTAGAATCTGATTATGTGTGTCTCCCCTTTGGAAGAGACAATGGTGCATATGTATCGATTATATGGGTTAGCTGATTTCCTTGGCGATCCTTTTTTCTTTGGGTTTTCGGATGAATGTAATATTGTTCCTTCAGAGCATGTGTTGTTTTCTAGATCTTCTCTTCACTTGTTCCTCTCTGTTGTCTTTTTCCCCTTAGTTCTCTTGGTATGGTCTTTATACTCCAGTTGTTTTGCTGTGTCTATGAAGTGTGTTTTTATAATTGCTGCTTCCCATGCTAATTTTCACATCACAAATGTAGAAGTTGATTGAGGACATGTATTTAATGCAGATAACTCAAAAGGTCAGATAATAATCTAAGTAGTGGTACTGCTTCCTTCCCGACAAATTCTTTTAGAAAGGAATGTATTTGTCCTCAATTTCGACCACTGGGGAACAAACTAATCTGATTGCGATGAAGAAGGATGTTGAATAATATGTTTCCTTGTCCGAGAAAGATGTTAACTTTATGTAGTGTTTGATTTTACTAGCACATTGCACTTCTAATAATGAAGAAGGACAGCTACCCACTTAATATAATAAAAAGAGGATTTATGATGACAAAAATTGACAAGTGGAGGAATAATAGAAGTTTGGAGATATATGTGTTAACTAAACACATCTCTTATAACGAGTACATTATTTTTGATCAATTTTATAATGAGTACTTTACAATAACATGATATGGATAATGTCTGCGTTGTGTATTCATTCTATTGTTTTCTTCTCTTGTAGATGCTAGTCAAGACTTATCATCACCAAAGAGGCACAATGACTGCTCAAAGTCAAACCTTTCAAGTTCTATGATAAATCTTGAAACAATTGCTGCAGCAAAGTCTGATTGTCCAGTTGTTGACATTACTGGGGATAAAAGTTCTGGCCCACCTGAAAGACCGATTAGGAATGTTGAGATAGAGAGTGATGATAAAAGTTCCAGAAAAGATGTTGTCGTGTCTACTGGAGGTGATAAGGGTGTTGATTGTGCCAAGAGGTTGAAGAGAGCTCAGATTAATTATCAAGAAAAAGATTGCTCTAGTCCATCAAAGTCTCATTGTGCAGTTGGTAATATGACTGATGTTAAAAGCTCTGGCCCACTTGAAGGATCGGTTAGGAATGTTGATATAGACAGTGAAGCTCAAAGTGCCAGAAAAGATCTTGTCATGTCTAGTGTTAGCCAACTAGACGTACATGCTAGAGGCGACAAGAATGCTGACCATGCTCAGACGTCAAAGAAACCCTACATTGATTTTCAAGAACAAGATTGTACTGGTGACAATGTTACTAATTGCCAACTTGAAGTACATGCTGGAGGTGATAAAGATGTTGATCTTGCTCAGACGTTGAAGAACCCCCACATTGATTTTCAAGAAAAAGATTGTTCTGGTGATGATGGTATTAATTGCCAACTTGAAGCACATGCTCGAGGTGATAAGGATGTTGATCTTGCTCAGACGTTGAAGAGAGCCCACATTGAGTTTCAAGAGCAAGATTGTTCTGGTGAAACTGGTGCTAAGCTAGATAAGCTTATGGATGTGAAAGACAGTCATTTTAATGCGAACAAAATCTCTGTAGAAAGTTCATTTAAAGGAGACACTGTTGCAGAGATCAATCCTGTTTCTAGTTCTAGGGAAAAAGATGAGCAAACAGATATGCAGCCAATGGATGAGATGAGAAAGGTCGAAACAAGGTTAGCCGGTTTTTTTTGAAATAAAAAAGTCTGTACACTGGTTTGACCTTATTTGATCTTGAACAAATCAAATTCCCTTTGCCCCTTAATTGTAAAATTGCTCATAATCTTTGAGTCAATGACAAGTTATGAGTTTTACAGATTGTCTGCCCCACCCACGAAGTGTAGGAGTGCATCCCCTAAAACTGAGGGTGGAAATGGTAGAGTGAAAAGGCCTGCCCTCATATGCGAGTTTTTTGCTAAAGGTTGGTGCATCAAAGGGAGCACATGTAAGTTCGTTCATAAAAGAGACAGTACTGGTAACACCAGCCAAATGCTTGGGGAAGATATTACTTTGCAAAGTAGTGGAGGTACTTAAGGTTTATATTTCTGGTGAGGTTTTCTCTATTTTAATGTTTTTTAAATTCTAAAATGTATCTTGGTTGTAACAGGTTCTCAAGGGCTTGCTGAGTCACTTTCTTCTCAAAATGCTTCTGGATTTATCACTTCAATCAAGGATAACGCAGGAGGTGTGCTAAAACAAAATAGAATGTCAGATTTGCCAATATGCAGTAGAAGCAGCTCAGAAGTCCAACATAACTTTTCCGGGCATGAATCTGGGCTTAGAGGTTTTGGTTTTTCATTTGGCTCGCAGTCAGGCAATCGATTGTCTTATCACACAAGTATGGAGGGAGCAACCCTGAGGCCTTGCCAATACATGCCCAATGACCATAGTGCATCAGGTTTGGGCCAATCCATGAATCACAGCGATATGCCTGACTGGAGAAGTCATTTGTCTAGTCAATCTTCTTTGAGACAAGGTGCCTTCAGATCATCCCTGGTTCCATCTTTAGGTGCAGGCATGGAAAGATCATTTCATGCCAATATATCTAGAGAATCCAGACTCTCTTATGGTTACAAGTCAAAATTTATTCCATATAAATGGGAACCATCTACCCCTTTTCGAACATCATCTTTTTCTGTTCCCTCATTGAGTACATCGTCTCCTGAATGCCAATTTGATCCTAATCATAATAGCATTGAGAAACCTGAAGAGGGCACTTCACTAAAAGCTTCTCCTGTTGCTGGGGTATTATCTTATAATAAATCGTACTCGTGGAATCCTGAGAAAAAGCATAGTGTTAGTGATCAGAAAGGTGTGCCTGCTGCGATGGAGGCAGAATCAGCTGCCGCTTCTGCTACTGGTGCAGAAGCTCATACCAACATGCCTAAAGATGTGCAATGTGGTTCTAATCATCCAGATAATTCATCAAGGCAGAGGATTGAGCAAAAAGTAGAAAAGGAATGGCAAAGTAGTGAAATGGACTTAGATCCTGCAGAATATGTGGACAGTCATAGGGATTCCAAAGCATTGAAACATTTTCGCGCTGCTCTTATAGAATTTGTCAAAGACTTGTTGAGACCTATGTGGCACGAGGGTGTTCTGACAAAAGATGCTTTCAAAATTATAGTTCAGAAGGCGGAGGAGAAGATTGTAAATAGCTTGCAGCGAAATCATATTCCGGCCACCGCTGAACAGATTAATCAATACCTTGCTTCATCGCAATCAAAGATAGTAAAGCTTCTCGAGGTAAGAGTTGCTACAGGGCACTTAAACACCCAAATTTTATTTGACTTTTTCCCCCAATTTCCTGCACTTTACATATTACTTGTATCAATATGTAGGGATATGCTGCAAAATACAGAAAGTCAATGGGCAGCCAGTAGCTGGTTTGATGGATGTAGAAAAACCCTTTTATTTCTTGCAAGAGGAGTAATAGGGTATCTCGACATTTCCTTATGTTGTAAGTATTAGTATCTGAAACCAGGACTCCGATTTTCTGTTGGTCACTTATTTTATGTTTATAAGCTAGAACAGTATCCATAAATGATTGTGTTCCAATTCCAAAATAAGAAAAAATAAAAAAGATGGTGCGTTCCTAGACAATTTTGGATTATCTGATCTCGTAACATCTGATAGTTTTTTTCCATATGCAATTAGTGTTATGGTCATGATGTCAATGAGCTGAGGTGTGTACTTCAATGCAAAGCAAACATGAGATGAGATGTATTTATGTAAAAATTTCTACTCCTTTTTTCTAAAATGCAAATTTTGTGTTTCTTTCTTCAGGGAAAGAAGTTAGTTTGGGTGTGCATACTTTGTATGTGATTATGCTGATCTAATTTTCATTTTCGACTTTCATATGTTTAGGTCAACTTGTGACATGTTCCAAATCTGTATACTTGGATGAAGGTTGATTAAGGATTTAAGGTACACATAATCACATACTATGCAAGATAGATTGGTGAAGGTAATTACTTCAGTTATTTTATAGTTTTTGGCTTGCAAGGTCAAATTTACATGTTATGAGAATTATCTTTCCTGCTCTGTATAGGCTCCCATAGGTAGTTTGTGCTCGTCCTTGCTACATTATATACTCGTATAGGCTGTCTCTTTTTTTTCCTCTTACTCTTCAGCTCCAATTCTTAGGTAATGCCCCCGTTATACCCATATAGGATGTTTCCTCAATCTATGTGGTCGTCTAAAACTACATTCCTACAAGTGTGCAGAAGTTATAACAACTTCCACAAAATGAGTGCGCTTGTCCTTCTTTTCGCGTTTCTAGTAACAGTTGCTCAAACTTAGAAGTTCAGTGTGTTTATATATATATAACAGAGGAGTATTTAGTTTGCGAGGAAATAGCAAGTAGTTGACCTGAGATTGGAGATTGCAGTTTGTTTGAAAACTTGGCCCTCGAAGGGGCGAGATGGGAAAGAAAAGGATGGATAATTAGCCACTGGAAATTTCCACAAAAACACATTGTGCACCCCTGTGTTGGTCCAAGTAGAGTTGGGCAACAATCAATTACGTTGGTTGGATGGAATTGGGCAAGAATGAACGGTTCAGTCTAATCTCAAGTAGTAGTCCAGAGGGAATCCCATTTAAGTGTTGCCCTAGTGGTGAAAGTGTGAAACCTTGCATGATACTAGCAAAATCAATACTTTTGAGACATGTTGATGCTCTTCTCTGGATTAGGTTGGATATACGGAAGTATAATCCGTTTCGGATCGGATATCCAATGCGGATATCTGAACTATCAATCTACCAGAAATCTGTTTTGAATTAGTCAAGCCGTCTAGGATTAGCATAGGAATAACTGACGATCGAAATTGGATATCCAATGATCCGAATTGGGTATTCGATGACTTGTGACATCCGGAGTTAGATATTTTGAGGTATCCACTTCCTAAATAGCATATTCAATGCGGATATTTGCTAGACAAAAATCCTTATCTATATCTGATCTGAGTATCCGGAAGAGAAGAATCGGATTAGAGCAAATACTTTTGGGGATACAATTTTCGGAATAATTTTTGGGATTGGATCAGCGAGTTTTACAAATTTAATCGGAAGATGCATTTGCTCAGCCTCTTGATCCAAACATTCAGTTATAAATACGAGAACACACTATATCCCTTTATAGAAATTTTAACAAAAAATTACAAACTAGGATGTGAAATTAACCTTATGAGGAGATCAAGGGTGCAAGCTTGGGTATCAAACACTTATGATCTAAATTCAAATCAGACTTTTGTTGGGCGTCTTGTGAGCCACCAGCTGATATTAGAAGACAAGCCCAGCCAAACCAAACGGTCTCTCATCAGATGCATACAACAAGCTGCCCAATGCCCATATTAGAAGCCGAGGTTTCCGGCATCTGATTCATAGACTGAAGCCCCGCCTCGGAAGGGAAAACCCCAGGCCCACCACCGCCACTGAAAAATGATGTCGGATAGTAACACTAACCGGTCAACAATGGCGCTCGAAGGAACAATCAGCTGAGTAGGTGAGGCGTTGCATGAGGGCTGCTAGGGCACTTGTACATACGGGAGGGGCCGTCTAAGAGGACGTTGCAAAGGGAGCCACCATGGGTCCAAAAGCGGCGACATTCCTTGCAGAAGTAGCGCGGTTGTGATTGAATGTAGCTGCTTTAGTAGCAAAATTTCGTGTTGGTCGAGTTGCACCGCGGACACCTCCTTGCTGGTTGGTGGTGGTGACGTTTCTCTGGCTTCGATGGAGCTTGGATTTGTTCCATCCCCCCTTGTTGGCCTCGGTTGCCGTGTTGGAGATGATAGTCAAATGTGCTAACACTATATATATATACGTGATTCCACAAGCTTTTGCGTTCACTTCAAAAGGAATTGAAATAAATAACCCACCCCGTTCTTAACTTTTATGATATCTCTGTTTAACTTTCTAGGTTTTGATATCTTCCCATTTAGGTTAACCAAATACTAAAAGCAAGGGTTTATTCGCACGAGATTTAAACCTTGTTAGGCAACTTGGTAGCGTCTCCTCGCTACCCCTGTTCTGCTGGTGAAGACGTTGTCTCCAGGGGTACTAGGCTAGGGTACAAAATCAAGCGGGTTGTTAGGCTTCATTAAGTAGCTTGGTAGCGTCTCCCTGCTACCCCCGTCCCGCTGGTGAAGACGCTCTCCCCTAGAGGTATTAGGGTACAAAATCAAGCGGATGAACAGTAGAAACCAGCCTCCGCTCCTCCATTTCGTTGGGAGAGACGCTAGTACCGAATGAACCCTTAAACAACCCAAGGTTTTTGAGGAAGCGGAGGTTTTTGGATAGACCTTGTTCAATAAACCGAGGTGGAGATTTTTGGATAGATGAATGTTTTTTAATAGGTGAAGAGTTTCTTGTTTAAAACGAGCCTATGAAGTAACCATTTGACGCTAATCATTGTAATTTTTGAGTAGGTTTTACTTTAAAATTGCAAAAAATATTATTAATTAAATTCTTTAACAAAAAAGTCGAGTTTAAGAAACCTTCACAAACCATCTAAAACCCATTTAAGTGGGTTTGTGAGTTTCTTGCCAAATATCCATATAGGTGAGTTTTAAAATGTAGAAAACATCAAAACCCAAAAACATATGCCGAATAGATAAGGTGAATCGAGGTTTGATTATGAGGATCTGAAAAGATTTTTTTTAACAATTTTTATTTTATTTATTTAGGATGTACGGAGTAGTTTCTAAATTTGATACTGTCTTGTAAGAAAAATCGAAGTTGAAAAATGGGGTAAAGAGGTTTTCGGATATTTTGAAAAGGTGTGAGAATTTTAGCCTAGGAATAATCTTTTTTTTTTGTACATAACCTTACAAGCATATAATATTGGGCTGCATATTTTAGTTTCGGATAAAGGGAAAAACAAAAAAAAATATGGCATTGACACGTTAAGTGTAAACAGACAAGCTAATGTTGTATGTGTCAAACTCGCAACCTACGTGTCATGAAAAGGATAATCCCAACATGCATCCACAAACCAGTATAACTACAAGCATCCTTAGTTGCAACAAAAGTAACAAGTGAAAACACAAAAACAGAACGTTTCTTTGATATTGATCGATCAATCAAGACCAACTAAGCAATCTAAAGAGCTAGAGATCGAGAAAATGGTGTCAAGTTTTGTGTGGAAGAGCTCCATGTTACAGCTATCAAAGGCTTTCCCTCAACCACCTACTTGTGCTTTCATTCCTAGAAAGGTCTCCAGGATCTGTTTCTCCTCCCAGGTATAAGTAACTAAGAGTTAGCTAGTGCCGAATTTGATGTTTTAACACGTATATATGTGGGTAATTGATAGTAGTTATGATGATGGCAGAGCCAATACGGGGCAGACGGAGAACGACGTGGGAAGGAAGCCATGAAAGAGGGGTTACATGCGACAGAGCGATCTGCCGAGAAGATGAAATCGGGACTATACGGCACGGAAAGCCGGATCGGGGCCAGGGACCTGGGCGACATCACCAAGGAGACGGCCCCCAATGTCTCGGGGAAGGCGAAGGAGGGGACTGAGAAGATCCAAGAGATGAAGAACGATGCCAAGCAGAAGGCGTGGGACACCACGGAGAGGGCGAAGAAGGGCATGCAGGGGACCAATGAGGGGGCGAAGGAGGCGGCGGGAGAGGCTAAGGAGAGGGTGAAGGGGGCGGCCGAGTGGACGGCTGAGAAGGCAAACGATGCAAAGGAGGGGGCGAAGTCGAGCATGCAGGACACCATGGAGAAGACGAAGAAGAGCATGCAGGAGACCAAGGAGGGGGTCAAGGAGGGGGCGGGAGAAGCTACCGAGAGGGTGAAGGGGGCGGCCACCCGGACGACCGAGAAGGCCAAGGAAGGGAGCCAAGGGGTCGCGGAGGCAGTGAAGGGGACGGCTCAAGGGGCGTGGGATGTGGCCAAGGACGCCACGCAGAAAATCAAGGAGACTGTGGTGGGTAAGTCGGACGACGCTGAAGAGATGGTGGAGGATCATCTTAAGAAGGGGGCGGGAGATGGCCCCAACAAGAAAAAATATTAGGAGGTGTACGTGCGTTCGGGTTGGTCCATGCCCGGTGGATGGATCGGTTGTAATCAAAAGCCGTCTCTAGATTGCTTTTGTTTTTTCCTGTTTTCGCTGACAAAAATTTCTTGTTTTGATTTGCAAATCTGGACTTGTTAATGATCGAAATACTTGCACTAGCACGAGTACGTTGCGATATGCTCGAAATACTTGCACTAGCATGAGTAGCTTGCATAAATATATACGTACCTGTATAACTGTATTAGGTGTTGTTGGAGTGAACCAAACCCGGTTCATTTTACATTTCATTTCAGCTTAGTATAAATAAGGAACTTAGTCTTTTGTATAAGCTAAGTGAGTGGAAAATGTAATGAGTGCTGGTGTGGAGAGAAAGAGCGCGAAAGTCTGTTTTGCATAACAGCTTCTTTCTTCATCTGTAATCGATTCATACACTCAATCAATGGATTCGATTACTGGTTTTCATTTGTTCATTTGTTTCTTGTGTGAGATTTACATTTCTTTCATGGTATCATAGCAGAATTGATCTGCTTTTGCGTTTTCGCATTTTCCCCCAAATTCTAGGGTTTGTGATTTCTCAGATTCTCTTCGATCATGGCGGAAGAAGTTCAAGAGAGCTTGGGAGGACAGAGAACGGTGCCTATGGACAACTGGAATCCACTTTATCTCTCGAATTTCGACAATCCAGGTGCGATTATTGTCTCTATGGACAACTGGAATCCACTTTATCTCTCGAATTTCGACAATCCAGGTGCGATTATTGTCTCTCAGACCTTTGATGGCGTTTCTGGTTTTCACGCTTGGAAGAGAGCTGTCTGGATTGCAATTTCTGCGAAAAACAAATCAGGTTATCTAGATGGAACTTGTGTGAGGCCAACCGAGGATGAGCAGAAAGCAAAGGCTTGGGATCGTAACAATGATATGGTGATTTCTTGGTTGCTAAATGCCTTGCAAAAAGACATTGCTGATAGTGTCTTGTTCCTTCCTACTGCCAAAGATATTTGGTCAGAATTGCAAGAACGCTTTGGTCAAGCGAATGGCCCTAGGTTGTTCCAAGTTCAGAAGGATTTGGCTTCGATTAGTCAAGGTGCTGATAATGTGACATCTTTCTACACAAGAATTAAACGTTTGTGGGATGAATTGTCAGGTTTACAGTGCATTCCTATGTGTACATGTGCTGCTAAACAAGAAATGCAAAAATCTGAACAGAATTACAGATTGATGACTTTCTTGATGGGGTTAAATGAGGTGTACACATCTGTGAGAGGGAATATA
Source organism: Polygonum maritimum (assembly GCA_963924305.1). Lineage (NCBI taxonomy): Eukaryota > Viridiplantae > Streptophyta > Magnoliopsida > Caryophyllales > Polygonaceae > Polygonum > Polygonum maritimum. Next base: position 10,422,198 of record OZ002733.1, on the reverse strand, counting down.
CTCATGATGACTCCATTACCTACAGTAAGTCAAGCCTACTCTATGTTGATCCAAGATGAGAAGCAACGCCAAATGCAAGTGCAAACTCAGTTTCTGTCTTCAGCAAATTCAGTTCACCAGAGGCAGTATTCAGGTCAAGAGAATCAGAGACAGTATGCAGGACAAGGGAGTGGATCAAATTATGGTCAAGGTAAGCCTAAGGTGGAAGAGAATAGGCGATCATTTGCTCCAACTCAGTCCACTGTCGTGTGTGATCATTGCAAGAGGCCGGGACATGTTAAAGAGACTTGCTACAAGCTTAATGGTTTTCCTCCAAATTTCAAGAATTACAGAGGAAAACGTGCAAATGCAAATGCTGTGCAAGACAACCAGGAGATTCAACAGAGAGCTGGTTCTTCTTCAAGTTCTTTTTCTCAGGAACAAGTGCAGCAGCTGATGACTTTGATTGATGCAATGAAACCCAAAGAGGCTTCTAGTTCTGCAGTGAACTTTGCTGGTATGGCTAGTTTTCTTTCTCATTGCTTAAATTCACAAAAGTCAGTTAAAATTCTTGACAAAGATTGGATAGTTGATTCTGGTGCTAGTGAGCACATGACATTTGATAGGAGTTTGCTTTTCAATATAAGGAATCTTAAAGATGATTGTCTGGTATCTTTACCCAATGGTGAAAAGGTGTCTGTCAGGATTAGTGGAGATGTTGAGATCAGTCCTGAATTGTGTCTCAGAAATGTTTTGTTGGTAGAGAGTTTCAAGTACAACTTGTTGTCTATCCAGAAGTTGTGTTTGCAGTTATCTTGTGAGGTGATATTTTCTGATTCAAGATGTGTGTTGCAGGGCCCTTCTCTGAAGAGGCCACTGGTTCTTGGTGAGGTGAACAATGGTCTATACCTTTTGTCCAGTTCAGAGATCAAGCATTCAGAGATCAAGCAGAGTTGTTTAAATGCAGTCTTGGATAAGAAGACTTTGCTTCATTTTAGGCTAGGACATTTACCTAGTTACAAACTTGTGAAGTTGTTTCCTACTGAAATAGGAAAGAATGTAGTTAATAATGAGGCTTGTGATGTATGCCATAGGGCTAGACAACAGAGGTTGCCATTTCCCTCTCCTTCCAGACAGTCAAGGGAATTGTTTGAATTGATTCATGTTGATGTGTAGGGTCCTTATCATGTAGCCACACATGGAGGTTTCAAATATTTTTTGACTATTGTTGATGATTTTAGCCGTGCTACTTGGACACACTTAATGGCATCTAAGTCTGCAGCTTTTGATTTGTTGAAATCTTTTATTGCTTTGACTGAGAGACAGTTTGCTAAGAAAGTTAAGATTGTGCGCTCAGATAATGCCTTTGAACTAGGTTCAAGTATTGAAGGCAAGCTGTATTTTGCTTCACAAGGCATTCTTCATCAGACTTCTTGTCCTCACACACCACAACAAAATGGTGTGGTAGAAAGGAAACACAAACATTTGCTTGAAACTTGTAGAGCTTTGTTATTCCATTCCAAGCTACCTACTGTTTTTTGGGGAGATTGTCTGCAAACTGCTACTTATTTGATCAATAGGGTGCCTTCTCCTCTCCTTCAAAATAAATCACCTTATGGTTTGTTACATGGTTGTTTGCCAGATTATTTGCATCTCAGAGTTTTTGGTTGTTTATGTTATAAGACTGTTATTGGGCCTGCTAGAGATAAACTCAAGGACAGGTCTGTTCCTTGTGTTTTTGTGGGTTATCCAAGTGGAAAGAAGGCATATAAGGTTTATGAGATAGAGTCCAAGAAGTTTGCAGTGACAAGAGATGTAGTCTTTTATGAACACATTATTCCCTTTGCTTCTGGAAAGTTATCTCTTCAAGTTGATTCAGGTGCTCTTCCAAAAGAGGTCCCAGATGTTAATTGTTTGCCACAGGATGTTTTTCAATTTTCTCCTTCTCATGAGCCTACAGATTTTGCTATACCTGTGCATCAGCCGGTTGAGGAAGTTGGTCAGGAGAATGATCAAGTAGTAAATGAAGTAAGGAGGTCTAGTAGAGTTCGACAGCCACCAACTTATTTGCAGCAATATCATTGCAATCAGTCTTTTTCAGGACATGTTTCTTGCTCTTTATTGGAAGGTTTGTCTCCTACTCACAGTTTTTGCTTGAATGCTCTTTCTACATCGCAGCAGAATTTGTTTTCTAGTGTCAAATATAAGGAGCCTTTTTCTTATTCAGAGGCTATTTAGTCTGATAAGTGGAGAGAAGCAATGGAGCTTGAGTTTGCAGCTTTAGAGGCTAATGATACCTGGGATATAGTTTCTCTTCCAGCAGGTAAAAAGCCTATATCTAGTAAGTGGGTGTACAAAGTGAAATATAAGTCTGATGGTTCACTTGAGAGGTTTAAGGCTCGCTTGGTAATCAAAGGGAATACTCAGAAAGAAGGGATAGATTATATTGAGACTTTTTCCCCTGTTGTCAAGATGACAACAATTAGGTGTTTGTTTGCTGTGGCTGCTTAGAAAGGATGGCCAATGTTTCAGCTGGACGTGAATAATGATTTCTTACATGGTGACTTATATGAGGATGTTTACATGAAATTGCCTCAAGGTTATTCTCCACCTTATTCTGTTGAAGGTATTCCAGTTTGCAAATTGAGAAAGAGTCTTTATGGTTTGAAACAGGCATCACGACAGTGGTATTCAAAGTTATCTAATGCTTTACATTCTCAAGGGTTTTCTTACTCAAAGAATGATTATTCTTTGTTTATTAAAACTGAGAATGATTTCATTACAGTGGCTGCTGTGTATGTTGATGATGTGGTCCTCACTGGGAATAATCTTGCTGAGATTGAGAGCTTGAAACATTTTTTACATGATCAGTTCAAGATCAAGGATTTAGGGAGAGTGAGTTTCTTTCTTGGATTAGAGGTGATAGATACTCCAACAACTATTATAGTGTCTCAAAGGAAGTTTGCTTTGGAGCTTTTATTGGAAGCAGGAATTTCAGATTGCAGAGTTGTTCACAGTCCTTTGGAGCTTAATCTAAAGTTGTTTCCAGACCAAGGAGAATTGTTTGAGGATCCACTTTTATACAGAAGGTTAGTGGGCAAGCTTAATTTTCTCACTAATACCAGGCCAGATTTAAGTTTTGCTGTGCAATTTCTCAGTCAGTTCATGAAATCTCCTAGAGTTCCTCATTATAATGCTCTCTTACACACCATCAAGTATGTGCATTCTTCTCCATCTTTGGGTCTGGTATTTTCCAAGAGTGCTGATTTCAAGCTTAGTGCTTATTGTGATTCAGATTGGGGTGCATGTCCTACCACTAGACGTTCAGTTAGTGGTTTTTATGTGGTTCTAGGATCCAGTCCTCTTTGTTGGAAGTCAAAGAAGCAACATACTGTTGCCTTATCCTCTACTGAAGCAGAATATAGGAGCATGAGAAGGGTTGTCTCTGAGCTTAGTTGGTTGTCCAGAATTCTGCATGATTTGCAAGTCCCTTCAGTTTTGCCTATTCCTCTTCATTGTGACAACCAGGCTGCCATTTATATTGCAAAGAATCCAGTTTTTCATGAAAGGACAAAGCACATAGAGCTGGATTGCCACTTTGTGCGTGAGAAATTGAATGATGGCCTCATTTCTTTGCAATTTGTTCCATCTAAAGACCAGCTAGCAGACGTGATGACTAAGCCTTTAACAGGTATTCAACATCAAATTGAAGTTGGCAAGTTGGGTCTGTCAAGCCAGCCTCCAACTTGAGGGGGGGTGTTGGAGTGAACCAAACCCGGTTCATTTTACATTTCATTTCAGCTTAGTATAAATAAGGAACTTAGTCTTTTGTATAAGCTAAGTGAGTGGAAAATGTAATGAGTGCTGGTGTGGAGAGAAAGAGCGCGAAAGTCTGTTTTGCATAACAGCTTCTTTCTTCATCTGTAATCGATTCATACACTCAATCAATGGATTCGATTACTGGTTTTCATTTGTTTCTTGTGTGAGATTTACATTTCTTTCAGGTGTAGGCTCGGGTGATTGCTAGCTACCTAGCCTTGGCGACGATCACTTCTTGTAAGACAGCAACTCACTCAATAAGGGCAGCAACTCACTCAATAAGGGCCAATATTATTAGTCGTTTAGTGAAACTAGTTTTGAGTGCCCGGATGCATTTGAGTAGTGTGAAGTAGTTATAAGATGGTACTCTTCAGTCTTTGATAAGAACTAATACTGCTTAAGCCCGAATGAAGCTGTAGAGACCAGTTTGATGCCTTGCAAGTTGCAACCACGGGAACAACTTGTGCTATGCAAAGATTAAAATTGCCTATGCTGGATCTTTTGATGCATACAAAGGAGTCTAGCAAATAGCAACGTATGTGTAAATTCATTTGTACAACCCTATTAGCTCTCTGCAACAACATATTTTGCATGCGTTTTAAGGAGGTGAAGATATGGCAATGCCATCACACATACTCCGTATATCCTAATCCTACTATGAATATATAACGAACACGCCCTATTTCTGAGCTTACTACGTCGGAGTAGTTGTTAATTTCATTGTTAAATGAAATTTCAAGAAACCAGAATTCAATCGATCACATTGAACACAACATAGAAAAATTGATATGCCTGTTTCTATATTTAGTTTATGAATCATTGATTAAAATGGTAATCATTATCCCCCTCTTCCATTGTTTATATAAAATTTAAATAAATTCTCAATGCTTATAAAATTTAAATAAATTCTCATTGCTTCCTTAACATAGGTAATTATATCACCCGTTCTCATCTAAACATTACTTCTCCTCTCTTATTTTCATGCAAAAAAAGAGAACACTATAACTATAATGTTCTATATAAATCTGTCTTCTTTCCCTTCCATTACCATGTACACCAATCTTGTGTTTCATCGATCAAGATGGGAGAAAAATAAGACCCAAACGGGTGAGACATTCATGTAGCACGTTATTACCCCTAGATCGATCTTTTTATATAAAAAAATTATAAAAATGAACCAAGTATCTCTTATATTTCATGCGTAGTACACACCACATCGATTGAAACTTTGAAAGTAACCCTCAAAGTCAAATAATTAATGTTATTGCATATAGTTTTGTTATTGCACGTACAAGCTTGCTATATATAGATGGACAGATGCAATGATGAAGAAAGATGGGAATGAGAAGAGGCCTGCACGGGCTCAAATGAAGAGGTCACAACATTGGACTTTGTATCAATGTTACACGCCAATAGAAATGGAAAATTGGCCATATAGAGTACTATATATCTTGTTCTTCTACAAGGAAAGCTATATATATACAGGTCGGGTGGGACTAGAGTAGAATACTCATCACAATACATCACTTAACCTTACTAGTTCCTTTTCAAACTTCAAACTCTCATGGAGTATAACAACATGTAATAAGTGAAAAAAAACATACAAAAGTTTGAAAAAAATAGGGGGCATATCTTATGCTGGATCTACAAGCTTTCAATGCGACAACAATCGGGAAGAAGAGGGCATTGTGCACATGTCGGTCGCTTTGGTGGCGGGTTGGTGTCGTGTTGGCCAAGTGCTCTTCTTGACAAAAGAGAAGAAAACAAGTTTGGAAATATTGTTTTGACTAGTTTTTGGGGTTTTCCATGTTTTCTAGTAGTTTTGAGTTCTTCAGGTATGGACAATCGATCATAGGGCTGGGTTAAGAACAAGTGAAAAGGCCACTAAGGGTACCATGGCTGCGTACATGCCTTAAATGCATTTGTTGTACTCCCTCCATTTCACAATAAGTCTCGTTTTAATTCTTAACACATTTTTTAAGAAAAGCAATCATTCACTTTAAAACTTACAACTTTTTCTTAATCTTACCACTCATTACATTTTTTGGCCAATAAATAAACAATTTTAGTCAACAAATACACATTCCAATAAAGTTATCACTACTCATTCCTAATTAATCACTTTGAAAACCTAAAGCGACACGTAATATGAAACAAGTTTTAAGTGCTAAAACGACACTTATTGTGAAACGGAGGGAGTATAGGAACTCAATGCTACAGCCTACAAGCAATGTGTGTTGGAGTAGTCGTGACTTTTTAGGTCATCAATCTACCACTAGTTGAAAAGAATATGTGAGTCGGTAATCGGGCCCTTTTGACAGTGGGACCCGGGCAGTAATTCCGCATCCAATCCATCCATCCATCCATCCTTGGCATTTTTCGTACACTTCAAAATTTCTCCATTCTTTCCCTCCTCATAATCACACATACTACATACTGAGTCCCTCTGTTAATTTGCCCCCTCGCACAAGTAACAAGCCACATGCCATATCTCGGATCCCTTTCTTTATACTTATCCACTCTCTGTTACAATTTTCACCTAAAGACCGCCATAATTGAAGGGAATCGTACAAAACCAATTTTATGCAGAGCGTACTATACCCGTCTTTTTGCCAGCATCACATAATACACAATGAATGATCTCTTATGACCAAAAAGTGAAAGGACGGAGGGAGGCAAAATCATAGACACCCAACAGAGACAGTGAAGAAAAGGCTTCCTCTTTATTGATTCCATTCATTCATTGAAAGTGGGAACGCGTACAGAAGAGATCGAGCTAACGAACAGCAACACAACTCATAATAGTGATGATTCATAATAGACGACCCCATACCACACAAGCTCTCTACTACGAGGCAGCGTGCCAGTTTACAGACGCTCTAACTACTGACACTGCTCTGCCCATCTTCTACTCAGATTCCAACACACACACACACCAAACAACCAAGACTCCATTTTTTTTGTTTTTTAACCTCACTCGCTTAATTCAATAAAACTCATAGACCGATGCACCACGAAACCTTAATTAATTAATTAACTCTAATGGGCAAGCTGAGTAGGGGCGGGCTTATGGCAGCGGCGGATGGGGGGCTCGAAGGCGAAGGGGCCGACGTTGTAGACGGTGTAGGGAACGGAGGGCGCCAGGGTCTTCTGGGGGGTGAGGATGGCGCCGAGGCGGCCGCCGTTGAGGTTGCTGGGGCGTGGGCACTTGGCGGAGGCGGGCGCCTTAGACAGGTACACGTGGCAGTACTTGGTGGCGTTGTAGGGGGCAACTCCCTTGGGCGCCTCCATGAAGAAGTAGCCGTTCTTGTCGGTCGTCGCGTTCTTCATCACCACCGATTTCAGGGTCCTGCATCTCATCACCATCGTTGCTCCTGCTCACAGAACAGTTCATTATTAAGTTGTCTGTCATTATTGTTTAAAAAAGAAAGAAAGAAAGATGGTAACTTTTTTATGTTGGAAAGACTCAATCTTTATGGGCCTGATCTGTGAATGGGGGGGGGGGGGGGGCAGGCAGACCAGGCAGCAGAGTGAGTGTGACCAAAATGGAGATGTGTACGTTCAAATTTTGAAAATCCATGCTCTCCGGAAATAAATTATACTTATACTGAAATAGGTAGCTAGCTAGGTTGGTAGGTGGTGAGGGGTACGAACCAGAAAGTGCGGTGGAGCCGAGGAGAGTGTCGACGCCGGAGTAGGAGCAGTTCTTGCAGTACACAACGCCCTGTACGGCCATCGGCTTCACCGGCGGGTATGTCGGGGGCTTGGTGGTGGGTGGCTTGACCGGGGGCTTGGTGGTGGGGGGCTTCACCGGAGGCTGAACAGGGGGCTTGGTGGTAGGAGGCTTGACCGGAGGCTTGGTGGTAGGGGGTTTGACCGGAGGCTGAACCGGGGGCTTCACCGGAGGCATTGTGGTAGGGGGCTTGACCGGAGGCTTGGTAGTAGGGGGCGTGACCGGAGGCTGAACCGGGGGCTTTGTGGTAGGGGGTTTAACGGGTGGGTAAGCCGGGGCTTTGGTGGGGGGTTTAACGGGAGGGGGAACCGGGGGCTTAGAGGGGGCGTAAGCGGGGGCAAGGTGGGGGTGGGGCTTGATCAGAGGGTGGTGGTGGTGGTGGTGGTGGGCCGGTGCCGGCGCCGGGGCCTGGGACGGCGGGAGAACGGCGGAGGAGGAGGAGACCAGGAGGAATGCGAGGTGAGAGAGGAGGAGGAGGAGGGTGGGGTGAGAAAGCCCCATTGTGTTTAGGTTTGGTGTGGGTTTTGGAGGGAGGGTTTTGGGTTTGGGTTGAGACAATGCGCTACCAATGTTGGTCTTATTTATAAGCTAGATCTTAGGCTTATAAGCCCGGTCTGGTGCTAGGGGATGTGGATGGAAAATTGGAAATTACCATGGGTGATTGACCCATCTAAATAAAGGAGTTATATACTCCTTTATTATTTATGTGGGGAAATAAGGTTAAGAGACTGTCCCTTGAACAATAGGGAGTACTTTTTTAACATTATGCGTGTGATGTCTGTGGTGGTTTGGACACTTCTAGTGTTTTACAATCTTCTACATATTGGTCTCAAGAAAACTAAAAATATACGTATAAGAATTGACCGATTGTAAAATGGTTTAAATAATTTTGCCGTGCAATTTAGTTGATATTGTTCTTTCTTATAACAACTTTTAGATTTAGTACTTTCTTATTTTATCGTTTTTCTTGCATGCTAAATTCTGTAAGTAAAACATTTCAGCTATTTTATTAATTTAATTTATTGATTTTTGTGTTTTCGTCGTTTCTATGACATAGTGAATTACTGATAATTTGCTCATACAGAATTTATGGTTGATTATTGTATGCTTTTCTGCATTTGTATTTCTTTTTTTTTGGTCAAGAATTGTACTCCATCTCTTTTATAAGCTAGATGGAGGAATATTCAGATTTTTTAGGTCGGCATCTCACTTGAATAACTTACATATGATAGGTAGGTCGAGTAAGCTAGGGCGGAGGCATGGTTACACAATGATCGGTGGGTCGGATTGGTTATTTTTCCTCACATGTCGGGCTTGCATAACCCAACCTTGTTACAATCCTATTACGGAAAAAAGATTAAACTCCGGGCTTCCATGACCATAGCCCAACCTTGTGACAACTTTTCTTTTTTTTTGTAAGAAAATAATTAGGTTTCTAATCCATCAATGATTACATTGTAATGTTAACTTAGCTTATCACTAAGGATGACACTTTTTGAATTAGGTTTTTATAGGATTGATTAGTTGAAAGTAAACGATTTGTTTGTTCCTCGTATAATTCACTTCTCCAAAAATACGGGTGCTTCTCTATGTCGACAAGAATTGAAAACCAAGATGAGTACGTATGGGAAACAATCATCTAATCATCTTCGGAAGAGACTTATATCCACTTGTTTCATGACCGTCCGCATTTTAGGGTTATTTGGATTGAGTTTCAGGCTACTAACTTTGTTTTTGTTTTCTTTGAGGAATTCTTTGAGTGCTAGTTGAGAAATAATGTTATGGAAACACGTCGACACGGTGTAAGTGAATGGAGGTTGATTTTTGCTACGACTCTTTGGTAGATTTGGAGGTGGATATATGAATGCAAAAGCTTTTAACGAGGATATTGATTGCTCGGGAAAGCATGCGTTTATTTTGGAGCGTGCTCAGGAATACCATAGAAGTGTAGGTATGGGAGATTTCCCATTCCAATCCAATATCTAATAGGGTGCAGAACATATCATGGTGCAAACTGGCCGAGGGATGGATAAAAGTGAACACGGATGGCGCTGTCATAGACGATAATAGGGCACAATGATAGAAGTCATTCAAGATAAGGACGGTCGATGGATTTGCGGCTTCGTTCACAATATTGGATTATGCTTTGTTCCTATGAGATAGTTTTGAGGTATAAGAGACGAGCTTCAAATGGCTTGGGATCGCGGCTTCAAGAAGGTAGTTTTAGAGCCGAATTTGCAGCTTACTATACTTTCATAAAGTCTGAATAAGAGGCATCCTCTTTTCGGACGGGTATATTAAGGTATAGCATTGCCAAGAGGTTTTTTAGTAGAGATTGGTCCATCTAATTTCGTCATGTATATTAAGATGTACATGAACTCAGTTGCCGATCGCTTTGCATCTTTTGCTTTGCCGTTTCCTTTAGGTTTGCATGTATTGCATGCCTCGTCAGATAAAATTTGTTTATTGTTTTTGGTGATCTAAGGGGTTGAGTTATTCCCCGTGTGCTGATTACTTTGCCATATTTTTTATATTAATAAAATATTCTCTCGAAAAGCCCGTGGAGCACTGCCTCCCTCTACAAAAAAAAATCATCTAATATATCATCTTAAATCTTAATTTCCATAAGAAATTTCGAAAATACTCTGAAAATTTAATAACAACTATCCTTAATTTCGATCATTATGATTATAGGTGATATTTTGTCCATAGGGAGGTAATTAATTTTAGAAAAAGGTCATTCTACATGATAAGAGCATTTTATATATAAGGCTCACAAACACTAGAACGAGTAGAAAGATACGTCGTTGCTGCCTCATGATCAAAGGTTGCACGGTTATAATAAAAGGTTTAATCTTCTTTAGAAACCATAAGATCGAGTATGACCCTAATTACTTCGATCACTTAAAGCATGCAAAGTGTAAATTCGTAATATCAGATGAGAAATGACACATGGACTTCGATCACTTAAACATATGGAGTACGCATTGGCTGAGAAACGGAGACCAGAACGACTACGCTACGTAGCATTATTTTTTGGGCCACGGAGTACTACGCAACACAGGCCTTCGTCGTATTGATAATCCGCCTCTTGCGAGTTAAATCGTCACCAGCTTTTCTCGGCGGGATTTCAGTGAATTTTGTATTTATAACTTTTTGTGTAAATATCTGTTTAGCTTTGTTTCTTTTCACCGACATATTTTCCCGTGCATCCGTTAATTATTGAGAAAAATTCCACAATAATCCTCTTTTCAATTATCAATTCTAAAAATATACCCCTATCTAATGCCATTTCCAAAACTATATCTTTTTTATTGGAAATACCAAAACACCTCTATTAAAGAAGTAATAGTAAATACCCATCAATTTCTCCTCTCATTAAAATACGTATTCGCGCGGTGAGACGGTGACTACCAAAGCACCACCCAATCATCACCAACGCACCACCAACGACAACGACGCCGATCACAAGGTATGTATTGTACTTCTTGATCAACTTTAATTTACATAAAATCTAATCTACATAAAATTAATGTAACACATACACAAAATTACTCTACATTAATTAATGTAATACTTAAATAAACTAGACTAAATCTACATAAATCTTATCTACATACATTTAATGTAACAATTTTACCTACATAAATTACTCTACATAAAATGTAATGTAACAAGATCCTAGCAAATATTATGCAACAAAATCTTAACAACTTTATTTTACATAAAATCTAATCTACATAAAATTAATGTAACACATACACAAAATTACTCTACATAAATTAATGTAATACTTACATAAACTAGACTAAATCTACATAAATCTTATCTACATACATTTAATGTAACAATTTAACCTACATAAATTACTCAACATAAAATGTAATGTAACAAGATCCTAGCAAATATTATGCAACAGAATCTTAACAACTTTATTTTACATAAAATCTAATCTACATAAAATTAATGTAACACATACACAAAATTGCTCTACATAAATTAATGTAATACTTATATAAACTAGACTAAATCTACATAAATCTTATCTACATACATTTAATGTAACAATTTAACCTACATAAATTACTCTACATAAAATGTAATGTAACAAGATCCTAGCAAATATTATGCAATAGAATCTTAACAACTTTATTTTACATAAAATCTAATCTACATAAAATTAATGTAACACATACACATAATTACTCTACATAAATTAATGTAATACTTAAATAAACTAGACTAAATCTACATAAATCTTATCTACATCCATTTAATGTAACAATTTAACATACATAAATTACTTTACATAAAATTTAATGTGACAAGATCCTAACAAATATTATGCAACAGAATCTTAACGACTTTATTTTACATAAAATCTAATCTACATAATTTTTAATGTAACAAACTCTAGACAAATTAATGTAACATGCCCAAGTTGCGAATTGCGAATTGCAAGTCTACGCAAGTTTAAGGTTTGCGATCTAGGAGGTGGAAGGGTGGCCGACGCGGGGCTGGTGCGGCCGGCGGGAGGATGGTGGCCAGAGGGAGGAAGGTGGCCAGCGGGAGGATGGTGGTTGGAGGGAGGAAGGTGGCCGGCGGGAGGATGGTGGCCGACGTAAATCTGGGCAACGCTATGGCGGCGGTAAGGATGTGACGGTAGGGCGGCGGTGGGGCAGGAGGGCAGCGGTGGGGCAGTGGCCGGCAGATGGAAGGTGGCCGACGGGAGGAAGATTGCAGGACGGAGAATTACGTAAAAACTGTAGAAGGGAGGTTTTCAAATCAGCGTAAATTGGTTTTAGAGGGCAATTTTGTCCAATTTTATGTAATAGGTTATTATTGTCCAAATTATTATCTAGGGGTATATTATTGGAATTGATTAGTGAAAATAGGCTATTGGCGTCTTTAACCCTATTGGAATTGATTAATTATTTAGGTAACGCGTGTAATATAAGCTATTGGGTTAGAGACTTCACGGTAACGGATTAGTAATCAGTTCTCATTCATTATAGATGTTCTAGGCAAGTTTAAATAGTATTTGTCACGACCCTAAATATTACTCATTACCTCCATTTGATATTTTAATAATTTACACAAATATTAAAACAAGTATTCGACCAAAAAAATATTAAAACAAGTAGTATCTTCACTAAAATATCCTTATCAAATCATCACTGATGCAATTAATTCTCCTCACATACTATGAACTTTACAATTTTTTAAACTTTAATTAATAAATTATTTAAGGGAGGGTAAATTGTAATTTATTAGACAAAAAAAGTTAAATAACTAAATATAAATAGACAAACATTTGAGTTTAAAAGTCCAAATAAAAGTAGACGGTGTGAGTATTATATAGTAGTAAACAAAGCAGCTTCCATTTTATAATCCCTTTCTTTCTAAAAGTAATTTAACACTCAACATGGCAACACAACATTAGTTAACATATGGAGGTATTTCAGTTTTATGCTCCATAATTGTCCATATGACCATTTTTTCTTATTTCATATCACTTGTCCATTTTATATTTTTTTCTCATTTCTTTTCATTTCTACCTCTAATAGTTATCTTTATCATAATCTTTACACTTTTTTTATATTTCTTTAAACAAATAATTAACTCTATATTTAATAGAGATAATATAGAAATATTTTTTTTTTCTTAATATATGTGCAATATTCAAATAGACAAGTATTTTTGAAGCGAAAGGAGTAATGGATTTCCAAAAAAACCTGGAATCAACTCAATTTTCAAAACAAAAGCTTCCGATTAAGTTCTATGAGATTGAGATTGAAGGACATTATTCACATTTCGTTCTTACACGTGTTCTTGGAAGATTGAGATGATTGTTATTAAACTCTTACTGACTTTATATTCTTTTCTAGGCTCAAAACATATATAGACACCCGAGTTTGTTCGTTTTGGTCATTTGGACACCTGACCTTTGAAACGGACCTATTGAGCACCCTAACTTGTCAAAGCCTACCTATTAAACACTCCGTCCCTAATTACGGAGTGCAATTTTACACACACCCTATTACGTGAACATGATTAAGCATAAAAAAGGTCACGTGATGTCAAATAAGGCCTCCTTGTTTAATTAATAGCGACCTAAACCCGTCATTATACACACGCTCTAGGTGTTTAATAGGTAGCCTTTGACAAGTTGGGGTGCTCAATAGGTCCGTTTGACAAGTTGGAGTGCTCAATAGGTCCGCTCTAAAAGTCAGGTGTTCAAATGAACAAAATGGACAAGTTCAGGTGTCTATATATGTTTTGAGCCTTCTTTTCTACATTCAAATTACTCGTGTTTTTAAATAAGTGAATCAGGTGGCTAAAAGACTTTCTCATTATGTACCTTCATTGGTGCGCTAGCTTAAGCACATATCTACGAAAAATCTCATTCTGAATGATCCTCTATTAATTCATGTTCTCATTCTTGAAACTTTTTTTTGAGAGGGATTGAAACCATTTCCATTGATGCCCTACGCAACACTCAAAGACTTTTTTCAATATTCCAGTTACTGAGGTTTTTAAGGAGGTGAATCAAGTGACTAATAAACTTTCACATTTTAGGTAACATACCTTCGTTTGTCGCACTAGGGTAAGAATATATTTATGAAAATCTCAGCCGGAAAGATCCTCTATTAGTGCATGCATGTAAGGTACCTTACAAGGCTTTCTTGGGCCCTTTTTTGAGAGATTGATCGAGATCATTTTCGGTCGGTTCGGATCACTTTTTCTGGTTGGATCATGTTTTGACAACTCCAAATACAGGTGATCGATTAATAGACTTTGTTGGGACGATATTAAGGACGTCAGTCGTTAATATCTAAACCAATAATAATCGTCCCTTGTTTTGATAATGACAAACTCAAATGTATTTGATAAGTTGTCCAAGTTTTGATCTCAGGTAAGTCCAGTGGACGCACATGAGCGAAAAGGACAACAAGTGAACAGCAGTCCCTATGCTGTAGGGACGCATATTACCAGAACTTCCAAAGCTAAACGTAATTGGCGGAGTCCCTGCGCAAGATAGGACGGAGTCCTCATCAAGAAGAGACGCGCGCCAAAATACGGACGAAGTTCAAATTCAAATCAAGGCCGCCCCAACATGATTACATCATCGTCCGGCCTTAGTCCTCAGAAGGAAGCTTCCTTTGTCTGGGCACGTGTAGACAATGCCAAAGACGTCGCTTTCCCAGCAATGGTCCCCTACCCACGCGGAGGCTTCCCAAGCGTCAACAGAGTTGACCTCCTCAAGACGCTCATCGCACCGTTGATCAAAGATCGAGGATCCTGCCAAGTCTCAGAGGACGCTAGAGGACAAGAATCACTTCCGCTATAAATACTCTCCAAGGAGTATGCATAGCGGCATGTGTGTGTGCAAGAGTGGACTTTGAAGACTTTCTCTCAAGCTCTCCCGAAGCATTCAAGAACACGAACGAAGATCAAGAAGATCAAGTGAGCTTGAAGCAAGAGAAAGAAAGTCCAACCACATCAAATCCAAAACAAACCACAAATCAATTAGAGTTGTAGTTTGTCTCTCACAACGAACCGTGAGAGACGTGAGTGATAGCTTCCTTATAGCTAAGAGTGTTAGGTTACTTGTTAGGTTGAAAGGAGTGTTACTAGTGAGGCTAAGGACGGACGCTTAGATCAGAGAAGTGTAACGACTCGCCTAAGTTGTAAGGACTCGCTCTTAATAAGATAAGGGACGGCTATTGAAAATCCTCCAACGGAGGTAGAGGTTTACCCATAAGACTAGTTGGTCTTAGTGGGGTTCCTCTATAAATACTCGTGTCCACTTATCTTGTATTCTGTTAAGTCTATTTTCCGCTGCACTAAAGGACGCCCTTAACCCAGTTAAGGACGCCCTCATTAACTGACTTACGATCCAACAGACTTCCACATTTAAGACTTCTTTTCTTTTGAATTGTAAATGATTTTTGAATAAAAAATGAGTTTTTGAGTGAATTATTTTAAAATGAAAGTAAAACAAAGCTTTCTTTACAAAAGGATAATAATTCATGTGGCCTACTAATTAATCATGACATGAGGCAAAATAAAGTGACATGAAAGATCTCCTTTATCAAATACTCCGCAACATGAGGCTGCAGTGAGATGCTGAAGCTCGAGATCGGTGCTAATTATTAATAATTGATAGAACCTGTAGTTAACTAAAGTAACGTACTCAAAATCATCCTTGATGAGTTGATGTAGCAAAGTGTCAAGCCAAATTACAGTAATTTTGTACTGTAATTTGATGAACAAAATAAGTATAATTCATTTCCTCCGGATTTATGCGCGAAGTTATCACTCGAGTACTTGTAACAATTGAAGAGGGAGATCCAGATCAAAAAAAATTGAAGAGGGAGATTGCACTACATTTGATTTATAGCAAGGGATGCAAGACTTTTTTCTTCTTAATACAATATTGTTTAAATATAATAACTTGTAAATTGTAATTGACATATATGTTGCACAAATTTGACTTCTCATGCTTCTAGGTTAATAAGGATTATAATATGTACTATTTTACTATAGATAGTACGTGGAAACATGAGATTATGCATATATAGTTTGAGTTCCGATGGGATATTTAACTTAGTTTACAAATAACTCGATCTAATTGAATGATAATTAAGAGAGAGTGGTGGTAGCACTCTAGCGCGCGGATTGATCACATGGCTTCATTTAATTTAAGGGTGAGTAAATCAATTAAGATTAATACTACTCCGTACTTGAAACTTAATAATGTACACGTACTGATGAACATTAATGTAAAGAAGATCTCTAGATCGATCCAATGCAGAAGGATTCTTCTTTGTATCTTCGCGTATCGATCGTTGGTAGCCTAAATGCGATTACTCTATGTAGTTCCTAAAACAAAGGCTTTAACTAGATGCTTGAAAGAAGTGTACCAAAAAAAGTCAATAATTAATTACATAGGAGTAAACTAACTATATAGATCGATGTAGATCGATGTAGTTGACTTGATAAAACAGCGCTATGGTCCAAGGGGCATTGATCTTTGTCGACACTGCCAGAAGTATTGCGGCTTACATTCACATATACAATCGTGGTTTGCACAATTTATGAATAAATCTTTGTGTTGGAGATAGGAATTGAATCCCACATCGGGAAAGCATAAGAAAAACCCACTAGTATATAAATAAGGTGAAACCCTACCCATTGGCTTAAGCTTTTGGGTAAAAAGGTGGATCTCGACCTTATGTACGAAGTGGTTAAATTTACCCCGACACGTCACCCAGTTCTCTCGGCCCGCCGGAATTTCACACTTTGATAGTAAAGTTGAGTCATTTCTCTTCTCTTGGATTTTTGCATCATCTCTATTAGCTCTCCACACGAAGATCCTTACGTAGATCTCAACCTTGTCATCATGTTGACAAGTCCTCTTTTGCTAGCCATTGCGTTGGTCTTGCCCTAGTATAGTCGATCACCACGTTGGCTTTGCTTCTTCATCCATCATGTTGGATGATACTTATCCTTCAAGAAATCGCTTCCGCAACCGTTTGAGGGATCCATACGCGATCTAGATCATTTTCTAGCACCCTTAGCCTTCGTTGAGGTTGAGAATGCATCATTCACGTTGGCTTTACTAGGGCTAGGTCAGCGTGACGGTTAGCAAAAGAGGACTTGTCAACGTGGCGACAAGGTTGAGATTCATATGAGGATCTTCGTGTATGGAGAGTTTTGGGTCTTGATAGAGATGATGTATAAACCCAAGAAAAGAAGAAAGGACTCAACTTTACTATCAAAGGTTTATTCATAAATTGTGCATAACCTACATGATTACAATTGAAGGGCAATAAATTAACCCTGATCGAACTAGGAAAGGGAAAACTGTACCTATCATAAAAAAATTGATATCACACGCCAATAAAAATAAAGAAATAAAAGATCAGAGTCAAATAACAACTAATGATTTAATAGATAAAATGATAGCTAGAGTATAGAATCTTCTAGTTAACTTGCACTCTAAGGAACATATATGGACCATGCTTGACTTGAGCCGCAAGGCAATGGGCATGCGACATGATGACTCATCAAGGCAAGGCTCGGACGGGGGCGGGAGCACATCACCTTTTCTCCCATATGCTCCAACCATGTCTTATACCTTGGTTGAACATTTGAATCTTTTGGATCGACATATGTTGTCACAAAGTGGTGGAAAACATCTTGGTTCAATGTGTCAACATTGAGTTCCCCCACCATGGCATTATAAACCTCTTCATCTACATCATCATGGATTGACAAATGTTCCTTTCGAACGACCTCCTATGCCAGTGTCCTCCAAAATACGTGAATAGATTCAAGGACTAACAAAGGCTCCTATGGAACGACTTCCATGAATTCTTGATTCTTTCAAGGTGTTAGTGATAAATCTCTACCGAGTTTATGAGTAAAAAAGTCGATACATTGTTGGGAAAATGCTGTCACATCTACTTGATTTAAGCCCAAACCCAAAGTATATGACTTACAATTGCTCTTGATGGGCAACCAACACAATAAATGACGGGCCTCAGGAAATTTTATTGACAAGGCTTTAATCAATCCCAGCTCGCGGTCGATCACAACAATTAATGGCCTCGTACTCGCTTGAGTGTAGAGCCGACCCAAATGAGATAACACCCATTCGTAGTGGGTTATGGTCTCTCATGCCATGAATGTGAATGCAATGCTGAAAATATTACATGTGCAAGTGAACCCCACTATCTCACAAAGAGGCATTTTGTACCTGCAACATAGAAAAAATCATGTACGTTAGAATGACAGTATATTTTAACCAAAAAACATATGAAAGTATACCTAGTTATAAGCCAAATTATACGCATTCGTCTTGTATGTGGTGTCCATGATGAGAACGTATGGAAACATCGCCAATAGATGCATCGAATCTGGATGAGAAAATAACAAATCCTAAACCTCGTTCGTGTCCTCGACCCTTATTTCCACCACATAACAACCCTTTTTAACCAAGAAAGTCAGAGTCGTACTTGTATTATCACGATCTCCGACCTCCTTTTTCTAGAGTTTTGTTCGAAAATTGTATATTCGTTTTCTAGTCACAATTGTTCTTGGATATTTTAACTGTGGGAATCTCCATATCTTCTTGGGAGTTGTGTATGCCAAGGTCGAAGTCCTTACATCCTTCTTCATCTCAACTATCATTCGCTCAACATATGCATGGACCAATATCGATTTGCAACGTCGTGGTTGTGTTTACAACATACAACGTGTAACTTTCGTGATATAGTGGGTTGCCTAATTCCCATAAATATGAATGGGCATTCACACTTCTTCGATACGAAGGTGAGGCATGCCTTACGGAGTTTTTTAGGATTCAACTTCTTTCTTTCCCTATGTCTTCATGTTTCTTGTAAACTAGTTTTACCTTATTGTCCCATGAATGGTCCACCACGTGCCAAGTCAATCATGGCTTGACGAGCGACTACTCATTGTTGCTTATAAAGTAACGTGTATAATCATTTTCATTATAAATCTGACAAGATTTATAAGAGTTTTTGTATTAGGATATTAGAATGAAACTACAATTTTTTTAAATATAAATTAGCATAGATTAAGTTGTGGAAAATGGAATCCATACATTTTAAGGACAACAGTAAAATGAGAAGGAAACACCAATATGAATAAAAAAGAGTGAACCGTTTTTTTTTTAAGGCAGAAAATGTGAAGTGTTAAATAAAGAACCGATGGAATATATTGTATCATAAAAACATTGAAAGTTTAGCTAAAATTATTAGAATTACAAGGAATATCACGGGTGATTTGGTATTAAAAGCCCGTGTGATTCCTCCAAGTTTGGAGAAGCATGATTTAGCTCCGATATCGTCCGAATCCACTCGTAATCTCGTATCATGTTACTTAGACACCCGTGACGTTTGAGTGCCTTAGCTACTTAATTATGATCAACACAAAATTTGAACAAGATACCTATCTATATCCCAAGAATGACTCGATCGAATGAAAGTTCAAAATAGAAAAAGGTGAAAGCAATGGGTCATTTAGGAAAGAATATGGTAGGAGCTTGGAAAACGAAGCCAATAAACGGGTGAGGAAGCTACGAGAGGCCGTGCCACCTGACGGCATCCGAGGCCATTTCACCGACACATCCCCACGCAAAAATCCAATGCGCCATTCCGAGATTCGAGCCAGCGGCCTTGTTTGTTTTTATCGACTAGTCTCAATTTACATGATCTTTTTTTTTTTGGAATAAAAGGGTTAATTGTATTAAAAACTACAAGGCGGTTACAAAAACGCTAGCTATTTACATTCTCTACTCTCTCCAAAAATCTCCTAAGGTCTCTAGACCTTTGCTTCCATCTAGCTTTACAGCAATTCTTAATATGTCTAATACACATAATGGAGCACTCTTCTAAGCTTGAACTCTGCTGGTTGAACACAATAGCATTCCTGGTTTTCCAAATGAAATACAAGACAACACAATGGCAATGGTTCCAAAGATTGAAATTGAAGGAATACCTCCCTTGAAACCCACTAGTGTTGATGATCCACTCTTCCACATTACTACTTCTTTTGCCAAAACCTGCCCATTTCAGCACATTAGAAAGTACCTTATAGGAGAATCTACACTCAAACCACAAGTGGTGAGTGTTTTCCTGCACCCGGGAGCTGCAAAGCAAGCAGTGATCACTAGGAGAAATTCCCCAGGCCTTAAGTTTGGCCCTGGTGGTGACTCCCTCATTCAGGACTTTCCACGAAATAAAAGCCACTCTCGGGGTGTTGAGGCGATTCCACACAACATCAGCCCATGGGACTTCATCGCCTCTACTTCTCAGACTTTCATAGAAGCCTCTCCCATCAAAGGATCCAAATCTTGAGTTGATAGTGCTCACATTCTGTCCATTAAGAGAATCAGCACTTTCATCCCTCATTTTTAAGACAGCTCCCCACATTGCACTGGAAGTCGCCTTGACACCTACCTCCCAAATGCTACAGCCTCTAGTATAATTCGTAGTCACCCAGTGCTGCCAAATAGAAGCAGTTGGAATACAAGCATCATAAAGGAGCTCTGAGACGTTCACTTTGTTCCAGGCAGCTAAGTCTTTGAGGCCAAGCCCTCCTTCAATCTTGGGACGACAAACTCTCCTCCAAGCCACAGGAGCCTTGCTGCCAACACTACCTCCACTCCACAAGAAGTTGCGAAGAGTGCTGTTGAGGTCATTAATGACAGATTTAGGCAAGAGAAAAATCTTGGACCAGTATTGAATAATACCATGGAAAACCGCCTTAATAATCTCGAGCCTTCCAGCAAAGGATAGAGTCCTTGCCGCCCAGGCATTAGCCTTCCTTCTAATCTTGCTGATCAGCTCTACATAATCCTTACGCTGGGCTCGAGAACTACATAAAGGAACTCCCAGGTATTTAACAGGCAAATCACCTCTGCTCATGCCCAAGATGCCACAAATACTATCCTGATGATAAGTGTCAAGCCCTGCACAGAAGACTTTCGATTTTTCCAAGTTCATCACAAGGCCAGAGATCTCCCCAAACTCATCCAAAACTTTCCTAATAGTGTCAGCACAGGCAGCAGATCCTTGAGTGAAGATAAATAAATCATCCGCAAAACAAAGATTGACAATTTTTGCTCTTTTGCACCCTGGATGATACTTGATTGAGTTACTGCTGGCAGCAAGTTTGAGGGCTCTTGTTAGGTACTCCATGATAAGAACAAAGAGGTACGGAGCCATGGGGTCTCCTTGCCTAAGGCCTCTCTTGGCATTGAAATGGCCACAATGATCTTGCCCGATTTTTATGGTGAACTGGCAGCTGGAAATACACTCCTTAATCCAATGGACCATGATGGGATGGAATTTTAGATCTTCAAGGAGCTTAAATAAAAAGCTCCAGCTAACCGTGTCATATGCCTTCCTCAAATCAATCTTTAAGGCACATCTAGGACTAATATATTTTCTGGCATAACTCTTCACAAGATCTTGACAAACAGCGATGTTATGTCGAATACTACGCCCTTTGATGAAGGCTCCCTGATTCAAGTCAACAATATTGGGCATAATGTCTTGCAATCTTGCCACTATCATCTTGGATATAACTTTATAAATTACATTAAGCAAGAAATAGGACGGTATTCACTGATTGAGCTTGCATTATCAACCTTAGGAATCAGAGCAATCACAGTGTTCCCGAGCTCTTTAAGAAGCCTCCCACTAGAGAAGAATTCAAGCACAGCTGCAGAAAAATCATCCCCAATGATATGCCAAGCCCGCTTGAAGAAATGGGCATTAAATCCATCTGGACCTGGGGTTTTGTTCTTGTTTATGCTCCATAAAGCTCTTTTGACATCCTCTTTGCTAAAGTGCTCAACCATTTTCAGTCTGTCCGTCTCATCAATCAGAGGGCCATTCAGCACAACAGAAGAATCAGGCAGTTTATCCGGTCCAGGTTCCCCAAGAAAATTCCTGAAATGATTGACAATAAAATCTTTAACATCATGCTCATCTGTAATAAGAATGCCCTGATCATTCATAAGAGAGTTCACTGAATTATGAGCTTTTCTTTGCTTGATCGAATTGTGGAAAAAGCTGTTGCAACAGTCTTGGTGCTTAAGCCAGTGCAACTTCGCTAGCTGCTGTTGCTAAGTTCTCTTACACTTAAGAGCCGTCTTGAGCTGAATAAGAACCTCCTTTTCCTCATCTAACAGGCTGTCATTTGAGGGAGTTCTTTGTAGATTAGTTTGGATCACATTCAGCTTGCTGTGGAGGCCCTCAATCTCAGTTTCTAGGCTATTCAGGTTCTTAGATCTTAGCATCCTCAGAGGACCCTTGAGAGATTTTAATCTGCACACCAGCTTAAACATCTTATAACCCCTGACTGTGTTACTCTTCCAGCCATCACTAATCACTTTAGAAAAGTCAGCGTGATCAGCCCAAGAATTGTTAAATTTGAAGGGAGGTCTTGAAATTTCTTTCACTCCAAAAATCTTCAAGATTGCAGGGGAGTGATCAGAGCAACTAGGATTTTCAAAGCTTGCTCTGTAGTTAGGGAAACTGTCCAACCACTCCTGATTTGCCATAATTCGATCCAACTTGCATTTGACAAGATCATCCCCACACTGCTTGTTGCTCCAAGTGAAATACGCTCCACTGAAATTTACATCAGCCAGTCCATTCTTGTTTATACAGTCCAGAAAATCCTTGCTGTAGCTAGCATTGCTACCTTTGCCATACACTTTCTCCCTTGGCTCTTTAATAGCGTTAAAGTCCCCCATAAGGACCCAGGGGAGGTCATTAGCATTGACAACAATTTGATCAACAAGGCTCCAGAGATCACAACGCTCCTTCTCATCATTCGAAGCATACACAAATGAGGTTTGGACAACCCTTTGGAGTAGGGGAGAGTTGATGGAAATGGTATTAACTGCGCCTTCTCTACTAGAATATTAACATCTAACTTGCCGTGGGATTTCCAAAAAATCCAAATCCTTCCATTGGATCCAATGCATTTTGTGCATCTTTTCCAACCTCTGAGCAAAGTTTTGGAGACTTCCTCAGCCTTATTCTCACGAACTCTAGTTTCAATTAAAGCCAATACATCAATATGAAAATCAGTGACTAGTTTGTGGACAAAGTCACTCTTTGAGGCGTCGTTAAGGCCTCTTACGTTCCAGGCTGCTATGGTGAGACTATCCATAAGAAACAGCAGTTTCTTCATCATCTTCATCCAGGTTGTTATCATCACCTTCTGCAGCATTTTCCAAAGCAGCAAACTTTGATTTTTCTATCAAGACTTCTTTTCCTTTAGAGTTCTCAACTCTCCTTGTGAATTTCTTTGGACTCTTTCCTTTCACTGTTTCCCACTCATTCGGATGAGGTTCATTAATCTTCAGAGCACCCTCATTTCTTGGTTGACCTTGAGCAGCAATCTGGAATTTCACCCCTTGCTCAGCTTTCCTGGCTTCACCAGCTTTGCTAGACTCGGGAGCTTGCATTCCAGACTTATTGGTAGGTTTCTTCGTCCAAGTTCTTTTAGGAAAGAATGAACTTGATTTCCTGGGGCCAAGCCTTTGGAAAACAGAGGAAGGTTTCTTTTCACACTCACCCTCCTTGTGCCCAAAAACGCTGCATTTGTCACATTTAGCAGGCATCCATTCGTATTGGACTATCTGATCCACCTTCTCGCCATCCTCCCCCAGGAAGGATACCATTTTCCTTAGGGGCACCCTCTTTTATGATCGCACCCTCTTTTATTTATTTTTTTACCGATTAAAATTATAGGATGGGAGTATGTGTTTCAGTCCAATACCATAGAAGACCCAAAGAATTAGAAAGATCTTACGAGGGGATTTATACTTGTCCCAAATCACACCCTCACTAAATATTAGTACTAGCATAAAAAAGCCAAACTATATGTGGTATAGGTACTCTTTTGTATCATCCACCCTAATTCAATATCTTATCACATTCCTATACTCGAATTTGTACCAAACAAACTTGATCTCATGAATGGATTACCGCTTAATAGATGCTAGTAATCATTTGCAATTCTTTTGACAAAAAGAAAAAAAAAGTAGATGTAATTGTATACTGCGATTCAAATTTCTAACGCAAAATTTACGGTATAAAAAAAGGTGTGGAGTTATTGTTGATACCAGGAACCGTCACCGCGTTGACGATATGGAAAGTGGGCCCCCCTCTCAAACAAAATCTACCAAGTGTCAAGGCCCCCCCGATGACGTCATCATCGCGTTAGAGGTATAAGCAAGTGGGAGACGTCTCATCCAAATCAGAGACGTCCCATCCAAGCAAGTGGATGGGCGGCACCGCGGCCACCGCCCCAACAGGCCAGTAAAGACGCGACACGTATTTGGGCGGCACCCATCCCACATCGACATTTCGCTGGATTCCAGCCTCGGGTTCGGCTATAAATAGCGAGCTCCGGACACTAAGTTCAGGATCCGAAAACCTCGTGAACTAACACTAAGTCTCGAGCAAAGATCCTTGTTGTAACCCGATACACTGAGCGCGCTAAGAGAGTCATACCACACTTGTAACCCTTCATCCTACCTGAAATATATCAATCCTTCATACTTATCGTGTTGGCTATAAAGCTCCACCTTGTCTCCTTGATGTTGTCTCGGTTAATATCATCTCTCACCGTTCTTATCGCGTTCACTACACGTCGTGTTTTCGACCTTCAACACTTACAAATTGTACCTTAATTTCATATTGAAGTTTCCTTTTGTATCTTCTATTCTAAAATGTTTCCTTCCTTTTTTTTTTTTGATCAAAAATGTTTCCTTCCTTTATATAACGAAAAAAGCAACTTAGAAAGATCAGTACGAATTAGTACAATTTAATTATTTGGCAGTTTTAAGATTCAAACTTAATATGGGCCTTAAGTATTTCACGTGGAAGGCCCACGAAGAATGATGAGCCCGTGAAAGCTACCAATAACCAATTCCATACAAATGCCTGCCATTTCCCGTGTTGCATAAAATGTCCACTTATCTTCTTACCGTTATAGGCAAATTAAATCACATACCCTAACTTTTTCATAATTGAGCAAAATGCCTGACCTTTGGACTGTTAAACATATACCCTTCCTAGCTCCTAGTACTTATTCCTATTCATGAGTTTTGGCGAAGTGAAAAAGAAGAAGAGGCTAGAGAGAACAAGATGAAATGCCATGGGCTTAGAATGACCTCTTTGGATTTTCAGCAATGGAATCAACAATTATGAAGACCCAAATCAAACCAAAGGTATAGAAGAAGCCCACAACAAGTATTTGGGCCTTGTGTCTTAATGCTTAAGACTGTCTTATGTATATATGGCTCCTACAACAACCTTCAAGCTAAAGCCGTACGTTGGGGAAACGAATGCCCTGGCCTTTATATGGGCAGAACATCTAAAACGAGAATGGACATTGTACACAAATGTGGACGTCAATTAATGGGCAACTTCCAGCCGACACATCAAGGAGTATTGATGGCAAACTCCTCGATCAATTTTTGTAGTACGTAGTTATTTCTTAGAAAGATAAGAGTATAATTGATCTCCAAGGGTATTCCAATTGCAAAAATCAAAAGAACTACTGTAGAAAATATTATGAGACCTCCATGAGACCATGGACGTACGTCCAAATATATTCTCTCTTCATGATCATGAAAAGTAGTACTCCGGTCCGACACTAGTTGAGAATTTGGTGCCTTTGCAATAAGAATAAAACAACTCAATCAAGGGTATGTATTATCGATCATGTCCTTATTTCTGATCGTTGGGTCCGTTATCAGAAAGCTCCGTTAGCTATATTACGTTACGTACGTGATGTCAAGCAGCTGATGCCAAGCAGCTGATGTCAGCATGTTGATATAGTTTTTTTTTTTATTTATTTATCAGAAGCATGTTGATATAGCTGATAACGTGTGGTCGTATTAGCTAGAGAACAAAGACATAAATGTTAATATTCACTTCTAGATCCCTGGCCTCTTGCTAAATCTTAAGGTTCTCTTTTGTTGGATTATGGCCTTTAATTATTTTGAGCCAAATTAACGTACCCGCATATAGCCAATTCCGTCCAAAAAATCCAACAGGGGAGAAGTAGACAAGCGTCCGGGGACGGAAGGAGATTGAGGGAAGTTGAACGAGATAGAAAGCATGTGCGCGATTAGAGTTGTGGGCACCACACGGTCTGTAGCTTTTTCCGCGTTAAAGGAAAGGAAGGAAGGTAATGGTCCACTCGACTCTTTAGTAGGGCATCTAGCTAGATGGTTCGACCATTCCATTGTAATAATTCGTAAACGACGGGATATATTATACGCTACCCACTAATAAGTAATAAGGCTGCATGGGCACCTTGGTAATATTGTTTGGCCTCGTTACACACCCGGCTAGCTACACGCGCTGAGACTGAGAGGCACTCATAAATGGATGGACGGTCGGTATTGCTCCACTCAAGCGTCCGCTAGACTCCACAGTTTCCCTCGTCTTTATCATTCAAGGCACGTGCCTATTTCCTTCTGATATGATACAAATGGACGTACGTGTAAGAAGTATTCATAATACATCCCCGATTCACACAGGGTTAACAAATTGTATTGCTGTATGATGTAAATATTATAATTTCCTAATGATGAAACAACAATTTTGAAGCTGCATGCATGTCTGAGGAGCAAGGTTCATATACTACTAATTGTATTTGTACACTTGTATTCTTAATGTGAAGATATACCCTTATATACTTTTATTACAAAAAATTATGAATTGTTAGATACTTATATGTGCACTTTTTCATCCACGTACATGCACTACTAGCCTTGTGTTTATTAGGGGAAAAAAATCAAACAAAAAATTTGAAAAAAAAAAACATATATCACGTTAGCCTTCCCTCCACGCGTACCTTATATTCAATGGCCCGTTTTTTCCCCTCACTTAAAACCCTAAAAGGCTTACTTATAAAATTCTAACTCAACTATAAAATGTTGTTTTCACTTTTTAGCCTAAACTTATTCATAAAAGAGAATGGATCATCTAAAAATGATATCTAATGGGGCAAATGAGAATAAACTTCGTCTTTTTGATCGCGTTATATAAAGGGGGAGATCAAGCACGTCCAAATATTTTTTTTACTTTCGTAGATGCAAAATATAACAAATGACTATGCATACTTATTGTATGACTTTTTCACATGTATTCTAATTTATACATCGTCTTTAATATTGTCACACACATTCATTATGTATGAAACTGTACAATCATGCTTCGTGTTTCGAATATTACAATCCGAAAGTAAAAGAAATTGGTTGGCCCTCACACCTGCAATGCAAGTAGTCGCTGAGGTTCATTCTTACGATTATTCTCAAATGAACCACCCCCTTGATAAAAACATGCGATTTTGAATTATTATATTTTGGAAAAGGGTGATTTTGAAAAATAAATGAGGACATATAATTGACATTTTTGTAATATTCACTTTATTTTTCTCACACATTCTTTAAAAATGTAATTGTTTTTGGAAAAAGTAAAAATATAGACGAATTAACCCAAAATGTAACATATGGGGTAAAGAGACAACGACCCCACAATCTGTCAAAACTATTCTAACTTGATGGATTGTCCATACTTGCTTCAAATCAAATTTAAAAATAGCTTTCACTTTCGTCTTTTTGGAAGAATTGGGCGAATCTCATTGAAATAATTTCTCTCTCTTTCTTTACATATGGAAAATGTACATATAAATAGCTATAGGGTCTCCTAAATCGGAACATATGTAAGGTAGAGTAGTGTGAGTTAATTTCTAGGGCAAAACTACCAAACATTAACTTGTTTGCTTGCTTGTACCGAGAGGGATTTGGCATATGGAAAAATACACTAGAGTTTCGTCTTCTTCCTCCAAACCTGACAGAAAGACCGTAGAGAAGAACAGGAGGACTCAAATGAAGAATCTCTTCACCCATCTCAATTCTCTTATCCCTCGTCGCGACCCATCCACCACCCCACAGGTTAATTTCTTACATTTTCCCTCTCTGGGCTTTTTTTGGTTGAGTAGCAGAAGCGTAATTTTCAAGAATTTAATTCATGTGAAGTAATTTAATAAGAATTTTAAGTTTATGGAAATCTAGAAAACATATTCAGTTCAAATTCTAATTCATAGAAAATTGGGGAGAAGAAAATCTTGCACTTTATCTATAAGTAATTAAGTATTATGAAATGAAGGGATTATTCAATCATTATTTTTAAAAATTATAGATTTTTCAATAATTTTTTTAACCAAATTCTGAATTGATTTTGCAACTGAAGAAGCCCCAAAAGTTTGCCTTTACCAAATCGCTCCATGTGTTTAATCCTTTACTTTTTCCTTTTAAAAATAAATAAATAAATAATTGTTTTGCTAGATTTTTTTGTGCACAATCAAATATCCTCTGTCATTATGATACTGCCAGGTATTTTATGTTCCAATTGCAATATTTCTTTTCCTATTTCTTAACATTAGTATCTCATTGTCATTTTGGTAGGAAAACATGGCTTTGCCGGATCAAGTAGACGAAGCCACAAAGTACATAAAGAAGTTGCAAGATCATTTGGAGAGGTTAAAGGAGAAAAAAAGCAGCTTGACACTGTCATCAATGAAGCATAGATCGCCCGAATCGAGCTCGGGCTGTGGCTTGAAACCGCCGAAAATTGAAATCCACTTGGCCGGAGATTCGGGCTTGCAAGTGGTGCTGATCACCGGGATCGATTGCCATAGCATCTTCACCGAAGCGATTCGGGTGATTCAAGACGAAGGAGGCGAGGTTGTTAATGCTAGTTTCTCTGTAGTGGAGGACTCAACCGTCTTCCACACCATACACGCCAAGGTATGTTAATAATAATGTTAATGTAGGATGATTATTGAGACAATTTTAAGCTCGATTTTTTTTCTTCCAAAAAATAAAGATGGCTTTTGTGAATTGTTTTCTCAAATGAAAATGCTGAGAGTTAATTACGGCAATTGTTACATTATATTATAGTGTAAATTATCTACTTGACATATAAGAAAATAAAATTACTATGGAAATTTCAAAATGAAGCAAAATAATCCTAAGTTAATGTTTTTTGGTGTTTTATGTGATAGATCGAGGGGTGTCCAGGTCCTCAAGTTGCAATGGCAAGGATTATCGAAAGGTTGAATAGGTTTTGCAATTGACCTCCTCCATTAATTGATTAATAATTGCCTTCGTCTGTTTCTTGGAGTTCATTCATATGTACATCCTAGTGAAAAGAAAGGATGGGATTATATTAGATTGGATTGTCCATATTTTTGTAGACATTTTGCAATTAATTTGGGTCCAAATTTGGGATATGGAGACTGGTTGGACTTACGCATAATGATAATCTATTTTCAGCTCTAGTTGATAATTAAATCGCAAGAAAAAATGTGGACCTTCCCTTTGCCCATTGTGTTGAATAATGAATATAATCAGCAAATGTATAATCAACATATGTCTTATAATATGTTAATTATACATTTGCTGATTATATTCATTATTCAACATTTTGCAATTGACCAGGTCCTCAAGTAAATCCACAAAAATCTGTTAAACCGAGCTTGAATAAACCCGTCCAATGTTAGACCGGAACCAAACAAGGTAGCCTAACCCAAGTTGGTCCCAAATAAGGTTGAAATTGTATACAATCCAATTTGTCGCTACACATCAAACTAAAATTGAAACATAATTAACTTGAAGCGAAATAAACCGATAATAGTCCGAGTCCAAATGAACCGAATCGAACCGAATTGAACCTAACCCACATGACACCTCTCCCGCCCTCTACATCATATCAAGAAAAGTTACAATTACTAATTAAAAAAAATTGCAACATTAAATATTATAGGATTCTCTCCAAAAAAAGAGAAGAGGTAATGAATGGATAAAAGTAAATTTTATATTCGACCATTAAATATTATAGGTTGCTATCAAGCATCAACACATCTTCCACGTGAGGTTTTACGCCGGCCAGACCAACTTTTTCATGGAAACAACTACTCCCTCCGTCCCGGAAAGTTTGTCCGCCTTTATTTTCTTTCCATTTATATCACACTATTTTTACTCTTTTACCCTTACAACAACAAACAATTACAATCACCTTTACCATCTCCATCAACCTTTTTTTCCTCATTTCTTTCACCTCAATACCTTATATTACATAAATTCATTTCATCAAAAAATGTTTACATGAAAAAATTGATTTAATTTACACAAAAATTAAACTATGGATATTTTTAATTTTTTTTTCTCTACAAAACTAGATTAATCATGGGCCAAAAATTAATTAAGCATGATTAGCCTTTGCTAATCCATGTGTAACGGCCCAAAGTGGTCAAAACGTGGCCTTATAAACACTGAGTTGTGGCTGCCATGGTGGATGCCCCCCATTTGTGAATTGCTGAGACTTGTCTTCGTTTATGGCTTACTCCGTATGTGGTTATTTGGGCTTCTCCTTTGGGCTGTAATGGAAGCTTGAAATGAGAGGGTGATCCACATATATATGTGCCGTTTCAGCTGAAACCCTACCCATTCCTCTCATTTGTGCCGTTTTGCCTTTGTCATCTCTCTCATTTCGCTCTCTTCCAAAAACCCTAACTCCATTACTGAGCTCTCTTTCTCTGGCTTTTCTTCGCTCATCCGCCCCTCCTCCCTTATACCCTCGATTGCTTGTCTCCTTTATTTGGCTTTGTTGGCATCCATGTCCTCTGATTCCACAAGAACCCCCGATTCTTACGAATCTCCCCATCCTTCACTTGATGGGCTGTCGGATACGCCTTGGTTGGAGTTTGGCCGGTGCGATTGGGGCTCCGATTGCAAAGAACTCCGCTCTTACAGTCATGATCTCAACTTGGAGCCGTCGGTTGGCAACTACAACGAGGAGGAGGCGGTGGCGAGGAAAGTGGAGGAGCCGGCGGTGGATTCCAAGGAGGAGGCGAAACCTGAGACGTCGGAGGGCGAAATCGTCCCAGATTCTTATGAATCTGAGTAGCTAAGTCTCCTTTGACCTTGGCTTGTCTCGTTGTTTGTGTGATTTATCCCCTGTCTTGAGTTGCATGTTCAATATCTTTGCTCTAGTTCACTTGCATGTTGAATCTGGACACCCTATTTTGTTGTAATTGTCTCCAATTGCGTTGATCTATCTTTGTCCTGTCTCCTGTTACTTGAGTTGATTGAGATCCACGCTCAAGCCGGGTACCATCTTGTGGTGGCAACCCATTGTCGGATCTAAGAGCTTGCATGCTTATTTTGTGTTATTTTTGGCTTGTTATTGAAATCTTATGCTTGAATTTGTCATTCCTTTTACTGTGATTACATGGAATAAGTTTTGTGATGAAGTGTTGTGTCCTGTTGTTGATTGTTTGAGATCCTGGATAAGTTGGGTGCCATGTCTGCGTGATGAAGTGTTATCCCTTATGTTGTTGTTGAATCTGTATGTGTGAGTTTGCTACTCTTGGCCTTATGGATTGAATCTGCATGTGTGAGCAATGTCAGACTGTTATCCCTTTTGTTGTTGTTCAATCTGCATGTGTTGAATCTGCTTTGGAACCTCTCTGTGATGAAGTGTTGTGTCCTATTGTTATTTGTTGAGGGCTTGATGAGCCTTAATCCATGTGCAATTCATGCTTTTGGCCAAACTCTCTGTTACATGCATCTGTTACATGTTTGCAATGCTCTATTCCTATCTTCTTACTTCAAAACACTCTGACATTGCTGTATGTTGGTGTTCCATGCTTCTGTAATCTTATTCCATGTTTCCATGCCTTATGTTTAATGTTCATCATGCTTACATGCTTCCAGTTCTTCTGTAATGTGTATATCATGCATCTTGTTCCATATTTATCATGCTTTCATGTTCCATATTTATCATGCTTTCATGTTCCATATTTATCATGCTTTCATGCTTTCATGTGTATATGATGCATCTTGTTCCATGTTTCAATGCTTCCATGCTTCCATTGTGTATATCATGCATTCTGTATTGTATATATCATGATGCCATGCTTCTGTATTGTGTTTATCATGCTTCCATGCTTCCATGTTTCAATGCTTCCATGTTTGAATGTTTCAATGCTTCTGTTTGTATGCCAATATCATGCTTCTGTTTTTTTCATGCTTCATGCTTCCATGATTCCACTTTGTTTGTATGCTTCCATGCTTCCACTTTGTTTGTATGCCAATATCATGCTTCTGTTTTTTTCATGCTTCATGCTTCCATGATTCCACTTTGTTTGTATGCTTCCATGCTTCCACTTTGTTTGTATGCCAATATCATGCTTCTGTTTTTTCCAGTTTCATGTTCCATGTTGTCATGCCTATTCTTGTGGTGTTACATGCCTTTTGTATTCTGTTGTTACATGCTTTCATTGCTTGTTGTGTTGCTTCTGTACATGCCATGCTTGCTTTGTTTTTAATTTTTCCTTTTTTACCAATGATGATGCCAGCAAACCTGAGGGCCAATTCCTCTACAGTCCCACCACTTGGCATACACAAGGAAGCCAGCCTGTTATGTAGGCTATGGCACGCCAGTGTATGCCAAGGTGATGTGGGTGGGTTGCCCCAATGATGGACTGGAGACACCTGAGGTTCTTTTTTCCTTTTATTTTTTTTTTATCAATGATGATACAAACCTGAGATGCATATCCTCTACATCCCCACTTGAAGTTCATATGCAATAGGAAGCCAGTCTATGTAGACTCTGGCATGCCATTGTACATGAATTTTGAGTGGGTGGAATGCATCAATGAAGGATTGGGGATACCTGAGATTACTTTTCCATTTTTTTTCAAACTTTTGCATAAACTGAAATGCACTTTGTATGATTTGTGCCATGCTTTTCATTCATACCCAAAAGTCTGCATACATGCCATTACTTTAGTTACAATTTCATACTTACAAAAATACATACTTTCTGCATAATACCAAAAAACAAAACCTTGCATCATTCCATTACATGAAGTCATACATGTCTTCAAATGCCTCTGTGTCCTGAGTGTATGCTTCATGTTGGTTGTCTTCTGTCTCTTGAGTTGCTTCAGTTGCTTGCATTGTTGGTTGACTTGCATTCTGACTAGGCTGTCCATACAATATCTGCCATGCCTCTTTCACAGCCCACATAGGGGCCTCAACTTGGATTGGTAGTGTGCCTAGGAGTTGTAGTCTATTCTTGTTTACATGTGGCAAGTCATAATCATTTGAGCCCTTGCACTTCAGAATTTCATTCATCACATATTGCATAGACATCCACACATTGGCTAGTGTTTTAGGATCCAACTCATAAAATGCTTCATTCACTGCTTCCATCATTGCATCAACATTCTTTGACATCTTTTTGTGCATCAATGATTGAATACTCCTGAAGAAGCCTAAGTCTAATATGTTGAGGTCTGGACTGTTTGGTGGTTGTTGTGTTAGAATGAAAGTAAAACCATCTTGTTGATATACCTGTTGCCATTCTGCATGTTCTTGTGATATGTGTGCTTTTGCATTGTCCTGTTGAATGAAAATGACTTGATGTGCTCCTCCTTGTACAGGCCACTTGGCCTTGATTGCTGGC
Source organism: Polygonum maritimum (assembly GCA_963924305.1). Taxonomy (NCBI): domain Eukaryota; kingdom Viridiplantae; phylum Streptophyta; class Magnoliopsida; order Caryophyllales; family Polygonaceae; genus Polygonum; species Polygonum maritimum. The sequence continues at coordinate 10,388,559 of OZ002733.1, read as the reverse complement.
ACGATTTGATTAATGAGCATCTGTCTGGTCACTTTCTGATTCACTGATTCAACAAGTTTTGTGACCATTGTTCCCTTTGCCCTGTTCTTTGATTTTCTCTTTGCTGGCTCTTGATATGTGAATGGAAAAATTCCTATTTTACCATCAAATGTGCATTGCCCTTGTGCATCATACCTTGGTCTTGCAACTGTTGCTGTAAACATCACTTTGGGTATGAATTTGCTAGAACTAGCAGCTCTATACTGTCCCCTTTCATTCTTGCCTAGATAACATCTTTGAGACTTCTTGCTTAGCTGAAACCATTTTTCATCAATGTGAACAAAGTCATACATTGCATAATAGTGCTTCTTTGTCTCTGGTGTGCCCCCTTGTAGTAGGCTGAGTATCCACTGCAGCCTTGTTATTTTGTTGGCTTCTTTTAAACCTGGCTTTAGTGCATTTGTGTGAGGTTTGATGTCTCCTCTCTTGATGAGTCTGTGTGCTGCACTCTTTGATATCCCCATCTTGCTTGCTAAATCTCTGAGGCATGTCCTGTCTCCCATGCTTATTGCTGAGATTGCTTCTTGATTCACCTGTATCCTCTTTCTCCCACAGTTCTGATAGTTGTTGCTGACATCTGGTCTCTGGTTTGCATCAATCTGTGCTTTGGCTTTAGTCCATATCCTTGATGCTGTCCTTGTTGAAACACCAAATTCTGATGCAACCCCTGTCATCTGTCTCCTGTACAACTCAACTGTTGCTGTGTGTATTTGCAGAAGCCTCAAGAGAATCTGGATTCTCTTCTCATCACTGAGCTTTGACTTCGATGGCTGCTGATGAGAAAGTGCTGGCGTGAGATTCCCTTCTTCTGCTGTGTGTTGCCCTGCCACCTCTTCTGTGTCAAGTGCTGGCTCATTTAAATCAAAGGGAAAAGGTGGGTGTTGTGGTGGGGCTTCACCTTCAGGAAAAGGCAAGTCATTAACTCCCACTCCTGAAGCCATTAGAGCAAAGCAATGAAGTAGAGAAGAGTTAAAAACAGTGCATTTAATTGTTCTCCATTCGTGTGGTTTTTTCCTGTATTTATACCAGCTCTGTACTTGTGCTGTAAAAACTGTGTTTTGTAAGGGATTTGGTATGCCATGTCAGCAATCCATGTGAAAATCAATCTGTAATTTTATTGGTTGTTGTATTTTCAGCTTGTTTTTCATTGGTTTAGATTAGTTCAGATTTTTCCTCTGCTTTTCCTTATTCAAAAGGGATTTCAAATCTTTGTAATGATGATTGTACTGTTGATGAGTTGATGTGCCTTAATTCTTGTGCTATTTTGGCCAAACAATTAGGGACAGAGGGAGTAATTAATTGGATGAATGTTTTCACACTACTATTAACGAGTACAAAACAAAAGACCTCTTCAGAAGCAAGAAACGTGGAAGTTGGTCTGGTGGCGAGTCCACTTATTAGTCCTAGTCCAAAATGAATGCGATCTACACAAAAAACCTCTTCAAACTCAAAATAAAGCACTCGTAAAAATTTGGAAATTCGCCTTGAATTGCATCATCATTAGAGTAAAACTCAAATTAACGCAATATTTTGAAGCCCTTATAATCATTCAAAACCACTTATTAATGTGCCAATGGCACTATGGCAACAACATGCCACGCCGGCCACAAAAGAATGAACCAGTTCTAGGCTGAGAAGGTCATAATAATTGTACAATTTAAAGTAGACAATAAGTGAGGAGTGCACTTTGTTGAGGATTTGGTGCATTTGCACTAAGAATCCGACAATTCTACAAGGGCAATGGTTGGAACTCGATCAATCTTATCTAGTGGATGACCCCTTTTGTTGCTGATAAAAATTGGCTGATGTCAGGATGCTGACATAGGCAGATGACGTGATGCTGACCGATGCCTGCCTCAGGCAGCTAGATGGGCTGATCCAATTCGTGCCTTTATGAAAAAGAAAGAGTGAGAGAGAGATGTGAATACATAATTCCAGACGAAGTACTCAAAAGTGATAGATCTAGTACTAGTAGCATCATGTCCCTTTATATCTTGTATGTATTGTCAAGGACACTGACATAGTTTAAAGTTGTTTTGGTGCTTTCCCACTTACTCAATATCTTCTCTTTTAGTACGGAGTATAAACTATAAGCATTGATTTGCTACATATGATAGCTCTTTTAAGCTAATATGGAGTATGATTTTGGCAAAAACTTCAAGGCGAACTGTTGAAGCCAAATGGACCCTGAAATCGATGTCAGATCCTTGTGTTGGATTCATAGTCCGGGCTTCAATCCATTAGTGAGCAATTCGATCGGGTTGGGTGTTTGTTTAACCCATGAATTCCATGTCGGTTTTCCGTCCAAAAACTTTAGACAGATCGACCAATGTCGGTTTTTTGACCGGTCTGGCCCGTCTAGGCACGGGGGATGCGCAAAGGACATACTATGCACACATGTCATGCGTGTACTCATAAAGAAAATTTCGAAAAATAAGCAAATAATTCAATAAAAATACGCTCATGTTGTTTTCTCTGGCTTTAATGAAACTTGTAAAAGTGTAATGAGAAATGATAAAAAAAATTAGGGACATATTCTCACTTTGCATATAAACAAACACTCATTCTCACCTGATGATTTCCCCCAAAATTGAGTGTACACCTTTACAACATATATATTTTTATTACCAAGGACTAATGTAATGGTGGTGGTCGAACAACATGATTGAAGGTGTCAAAATAGTGTAGGGATTCTTCATGGTCATACAGTTTGGCAACAAGACAAGCTTTGTAGTGATCAATAGATGGAGCCATCTCCTTGTGACGGATGCGAAGATTAACCTAGACCTAGTCACCCTTCATGGCCTCCTCCGGGGTCAATCCGAAAATGCTCTTCGCTTGCTCCACAATTAATAACACCGTGTTCCAAGAACGGGGAAATAAAGACCATTGACTAGTCCTGCTGGGAGGCTCGTCTGAACAAGAGGCTGTATCGGGTCGTGTTGGTAGAAGAGTTCAAGGTTGTGGTGGATCACGTTGGTAGAAGTGCGGGCGCACCAAGCAACGGGCTGCAAGAAACGGGCAAAAGGGCAGGTGGGTGCTCGATTGAGCAGTGGCTAATTAGGGAGCAATTGCTCAAAACTCCCTACAGATTTGTCCAAGTATGGATGAGCAAATTGTCTTTCTACAAAGAAGTAAACAATACTTGCAAACCAGAACCCAGTATTTGAAATACATTATTCAAATTATATATGGCCATCAATCATTCATTGGCATTTGCACTTACCACTAAAAAGAAACACTCATCAATTATTTTCCTTCCAGCTTACATGAATGCCATACATCCAAACAGGCACCTCAAAAACAAGCCTATTAATTACAGTGTCACCAGAAGAAAGGCTATTCGGGAGACAAGCAGTGGTCAGCTAAACTTTGGCTTCAATATGGATGAAGATTGTGAGGTAGTACTAAGCTTCTGGATCCAGTGAGTGAGTCCCTTCTTATGATCCTCAAATGTGACATTCTGTACTAGCTTCAGTGTACCATCAACAGCAAGGGAAGAATTAAACTGCTCCAAAACTTTGACAATCTGCCAGAACTCGGGCCTCTTGTCCGGTTGCAATGACCAGCATTGTTCTATTAGAGCCTGCATGGCTGGAGGGCAATCCTTGGGAAAAGGAGGTCTCAGATTCTGAAAATTTACAAGGCAATAGAGAAATTGTTAGAGCAAGAGCTCATGGGATAAGGGTGTAATGTAGTATTTTTTTTTAAGAGACGGATTCATTTAGTATACAGAATGAACAATGTAGGCCTTAGCACATCAAACAACGAATAAAATGCTCATGTTTTCATGCTTAGTTGAAATGTAGCATTAGGTACTAGGTCTCCAGAATTGGTTCAGCAGCAATGAAGATCATATAAGGGAGAACAGGTTGAATGAGAAATTGGCGGAGAACAAGGCTAACTATAATGAGGTGCAGTGAAAGGCGTGCCCTGGAGACAACATAGAAGTGATAGAACAGGAAGCCTACATTGGATACAAAATTCTCATACCATATAGTCACATGCTATCATAATTTGATAATAGAAAATCAAGTACTAATCTCATTCTTGTGTAGAAATAAAACAGAAAATGCACTTAAGGGCCACAATTTGAATGAGAAACTTCTTGCTTGATTTACTTAAACTGATATGTGCACTAGTACACTGTAGAAAAATTCCGCTGAAAAATGGATACACTAAAACCATGAATAGAAAAAATTACTGGAGTATTACTGTTCACAAGTTCTAAGACTTACTTTCCGCAATAATACGAATGTCAAACTAAAAAATCTCGGAGCAACAAAAACTAAATCTATACACTAATATTAATTGCTGCCAAGTCCACCACCAGAAACATTACTATAAGAAAAATGATGTCACATTAGTTCATCCCTTTTGTCCATATACAGTCACTTCAAAATGGTGAAGGCAATCAAAAGTTCACCACTGATAAAAAATAGCTTACTTCTAGATAGTGATACACATTAGTTAAATACTAAGCATCCTATAACCTTAGATTTTCCAACTACTTCATCAGCAAATTTATGGAGGCTGATGCGGATATGCACAATCAATCTACTTTTTAGGTGGGATCCACAGCAGCTTCCATGAGAAAATCCAGCAAACAGTAAATGTAGATAAACTCAGCGTTGTGATCGATAATTTGACAAATAGTATCAGAACAGTGACCTTTCTTCATATCAAGAGAACTTTAGGTTACATTTTAGCATCAAGAGGTATTGTGTAGTTATCCAAATTGAACACCAAAAAACTATGAAATTAGGACTAGGAGCACGAACATGCTTTTCATATGGCATTTGCTCTGAGAGGAAAAAGATAACAGAAGAAGCAAGAAACTTGATATAAGTGCTATCTTCTCAAATTTAACAGCTTTATAAATTAAAATTATCAACCTTTTTTTTTATCCAGTAGGAGAATCCTCAAGTACAAGGATATTTTCAAAGACTTCAAAAGAGAAAATACCATACCTAAATCGTATATAGCATGCTTCCAAGACTTCAAATGAGAAAACACCATAACTAAATAGCATGGAGCATGAAAAGGAAACTAGAGCAAAATCTAACACAGTCAAGAATGGAACTTTACAAGGAGTCATGGTATCTAGAATCAGACCTTGTTAACTACAGCATAGGCAGCTTGGATAGGACTCATATCCTCGTATGGAATAGATCCTGACACCATTTCCCAAAGAATGAGACCAAAGCTGTAGACATCAACCTTCCTTCCATAAGACTTGTCTTTGATCATTTCGGGTGCCATCCAACGGTAAGTACCAGGATCATCAGCAAACGGGTCACAATTTACCTCCTCACAAGCTATCCCAAAATCAGCAATTTTCATACGGGAAGCTTCATTGATGAGAACATTTTCAGGTTTGAGGTCCCTATGAATGACGCCCTGAGAATGTATGTATTCCATTCCACGGGCAATGTCTAAAGCAAAAGCAACTAATTTTTTCAAAGGAAGAGTTTTGTTATGGAGCTTGTGCAAGTAGGATCTCAGGGACCCCTCAGACAAATACTCGGTGACTATGCAAAAGACCGGTGGCTTACGGCATGCTGCCACAAACTGAAACAGAGATTGCAACATCAAAATACATACGAACGTAATAGAGACAAAAATACACAAGCAGAAGAATTGAGATTCGTGTACCTTTAATACATTTGGATGGTGAAGCCGGCAGAGAGAGGTGACTTCTCTACTGAACTGCTTCTCCAATCGAATTTTTAAAGATCTTTCATTTTCGTCATCATCAGGCGTGGTGATAATCTTAACAGCAACTGCCTCATCCTTGTAGATTCCATGGTAAAGCTTGCTATGAGCTCCATAGGCGAACCTATGCCCAAGAAACAGCTGAGAGAGGTCAACCATGTGCTCATCAGCGGCTTCCAAAGCCGTCACTTTTCCCGTCCCATGATCAAAGTACTTAGTCCAAGCTGAATCTTTTCTGCTTTTTCTATCAGCAAGATTGAGAGCAGCAACATGCCTTGCAGGGCTAGAATTCGGCGTCCACTTGCAAGAATGTTTATCAACTTCACGTGTATCTTTATGAAGCAACCTACGAACGATCCCCTTGTGGGATTCTTTTGTTCTGGCATTAGGTGTCACGGATCTTTTCTTCTCGGATTGAACTTGAGCTTCCTTAAATGTATCTGGAACTAAAGTTTGAGGGAGAGGTGACACAGATCTCTGCCTATTTGTTAAGGGATTGTACTGCATCTGGGGATTAGCAAGATCCAATCTTTTTGAATGAAAAGAAGACTCTGGGCTCCTCAAACTAGGAAAGGAGAACCCATCTGATTGTGCACCTCTAGTTCCAGGAAGAGGTGAAACAGATCTTTGCCTGTTTGTCAAGGGATTGTGTTGAATCTGGGGATTACCAGCAGGTACTGATATCCTAGAAGGAAAAGGTGCTTCTAGGCTTTTCCTCAAGCTTTCCCTAGAAATCTCTCTGGGCTGAAAGCTCGAGGGTACGGAGACCAAATCAGATGAAGAGTTGAATCTGTAGTAAATAGTTTGGGAAAACTTTGCCCTTCCAATCCATGAGCTACTACTACTACTACCTCCCTCATCCATTGGCCTCCTCTTCTTGAAGGCTCAACAAGATCACAATTTACAATAAGAAAACAAGATGTTGACTGGATGAATCAATTGTAGTTGCCCATCAAACACATGGCCTCCTATGCAAAATCCCTCAAAGCCCATCAACAAGCAAGCGCTATAACACAACATCAAATTCTACCATTTTAGCAAATGAACAGCCTAATCAAAAACTGATCTATTCACAAACCCCATAAAGTAGAGCTCTGAAGACAGAAGGGGAGAAAACCCATGAAGATTGAAGATACAGACAGGAAGCAAACACAAATCAGGTACCAGAATCCACAGAATTTGAAGGAATAGCCCAAACCTGAAACCCGTTACCAACTATGTGAAAGCAAAAGAGCTGTTCAAAGAGGGCCAAGTAAAAGAGCACCTTCTCCGAGCTCCAAAACTCCACAAAAGTCAATACCCACCTTCCGTGGAGGCCTGGACAAAGCCACAGAGATACCCAAATATAAAACAAAAATCAATTCCAAGAGAGATGAAAATTAGAAGAAAAAAAATACTGAAGAAGCCAAGTATAATTGCAATTAAAAAAGAATGAAATGGGCACCATCAATATCATCAGCATGCCCCACAAGAATCATAATATACCCAAAACACAGGGGCCAAGGAAAATGAAAATGCCCCCATTGCTAATTGCTGAAGAATTTTTGTATAAAAATAATCCGCCACAAGTCCAAGACAGAAATGCTGAAATAGTCGGAATTTATGATAAAACTGATGAAAATGAGGCCAGCTGAAAAACCCCAAATTGAAAGAGTACAAAATTACCCAGATAAGTGTAGCGTTAGTCAAAGCAAGCAAACTAATCAATTGGGGAAGCCCAGTCTTTGTTATCGTAAATTAGCTTCAGCATCTTGGCTCAATTCTCCCTCCTCGTTCTTTGTAGAAGAAGAAATTGGGGAGCTTTAATTTGCAAAGAAGTATTGTTGCTGAAAATGGTAAGTGGACGCGAATGATTCGCAATGAAAAGCCCTCTTTTTTTGGTGGACGGAAAACAGCGTTTCAAATACCAGGAGACGTATAGTGATTGTACACGGATTTGTAGAGCTGAAAGAAGGATTGGTAATTTGGTAGGGGGATTTTGAAGGCGACTTTAAATTCCGTGGACTCGCCTTCTTTTTCTTTTGCCTTGACCAATCACCAACGCGGTCGCAAAGTTGGTGGGTCCTGCTCATGGCTTCAGAGTCAGGGTACTAGTCTAGTGTTGTTCTTTTAATTCCTCAAATGCCATTATGCATATAATAATAACTAGACAATTACAGTATATGCGTGCATATATTTGATAAATGTAATACAAAAACATTATTCTTAATTGTATCGAAATATTAACATTTATTCTTAATGTTTGACATTAAAATTTATGGAAGGAGTTACTTTATGATGACGTTCAAAGTTCAAACCCACTCAAACTAAATTTAATAACTTAAGAAGGATTCATAATTCTCTATTAATTAGAATAGCTTCATTTTTTTTTGGTCGCAATTAGAATAGCTTCATGGGTTCCAATAAAAGAGATTAGCATGCCTTTTCTTTTCTTTTTCTTTTTCTAGATTAATTTATTATTGTGAGAGAGACTAAGGAATGAAGAAGTGGTTGGCTAATGGCTATGTGTGCAGTTGTAAATCTAAATGCCGGCAAATGGGGCTATAGCCGGTTTGCCACGTGAAATATATTCAATTCTCGTGACTTGGATGATAGCATAGAATTGAAATTCTTAGAATTTGAATCATAAAAATAGTAGATTTTAATGTTTGGCATACACTTGGAAATGTCATTTGTTTCTCGTTAGCTCATAACAAAGGTGAAAGCGACGAGTTCAATGTATGTTACCATAATTTTGTCATTTCTGAATTCGTCTGGTTATCATTTTTCTCATCCCATTGTAAAATTATTGCTTATGACTTTTAAATAGTAACAAGTTGGAAACCTACGTTTCGAGCCAATGGTGATACCATTTGTTTTTCTATATGAAGTATTTCGGCTTTTAGAGAGAGCAATTGAGATGATGAAATGAACAAATATAGCATGCCTAAATGAACAACTCCTCTGAAATCAATAGGATTGCTTGTTCATTGCTCTATTATATAGTACGTAGTATTGTTCTAATCAGTTCATTCGGAGAAGGAAATTGAGATACTATTTTGTCCTCTAACTTCTTCGACGTCTATAGAGAAAGGTGGAGGAGAAGACGAGCGTGCTTACTCCATCGCAACCGTCACAGTGGAGTAATAGAGTGGAGAGATTTACACAAAATAATTGATATGATTCTTTTGAAATTTAATTTTAACAAATAGTTTTTGTTTAAATCATCGCTCATGAGCATTAACAATACTAGTTGTATCCCATTTTGTCATACACGTATTTTGAAATTTATCTTTGGATATATTATAAATAGAATATTAAAGCAAAAACGTACGATAAAAATTTTTAATATATATTTTTTTCATGCAATATATATTAGAAGTCCTTTCCTTGATATTGATATAATGGTACGTGAATGAAGTTAATTTGGTTTGCATAACATGTTGCATAATCTTATGTATATAGTTATATAATTATATATCAACTTCCTCCTAAAATATGGTGAAAATAAATAAAGTTAATGTATTATTTTAATAAATTAAACGTATTATTTATATATGACTTAAATAAGTAAACATATTGATATCACATATCAATATAATAATTATTTAAATATGATTGAAATAGAAATACAGTATTTATAAAGATACGTAGAAATAGTTATCATTGCTATCATACAATATTAATTTATTTACTATCATACAAATTATCATTGCTTTAGTATAAAGTTGTTTTGATTGATAAATGGATAAGTAGAAATAGTTTGATAGACTTTTGGGGGGATTTTACTATTAGTAAGGTGGAAAAAAAAAGTTAACTTGCTATTTTAATAAAATGGTTATGTGATGCAATATGGTGGTAGAATTTGCTTCGATTTTAGTATATAGTAATAGATAGATACATGTATATATCAAAAATATCTTACTAAAATATAATATATTTTCAAGGATCAAGATATTCTCAGACAATCCTTATCTAACCTTTACATTAAAATATAAAGTTTATTTTGAAGTTGATTTGTAAAGATATTTGAATTCTTTTTGCCATATATATATATATATTTGCAAAAAAATAAGATAGATTCTAAGAAAATCGACATATTAATGAATTCAAATAATCTCACATATCAACTTTCAACCAAAATAATCTAAAGTTTGAAAATCATCATCAATGATACGAACTATATTAATCATCGATGAGTTTTCTAGATCGTTTTTGGTTAATTTAGTGATAGTTCGTATCATTAATGATGATTTTCAAACTTAAAAATATTTTTGTTTGATAGTTGATACTTGAGATTATTTGAATTCATTCTTCCTATAAAAAAGGGTAAAAAATTGTATATAAAAATAGAAGAAGTTCTAGATCAATACACAACCGATTGACACACTGAACACATAGATAATTTAATACACATCCAAGACAAAATAGATGTACATGCTCCCTCCGGAAAGGAATTCTTTTAAATATGCAAATAATTAGAAAAATAACTCATGTGCCAATTTGTTTTTTGAATTTATTGCGGATATACAAGACTACTAGCACTTGACTAATCCATGTCGACCGCGCTTGTTGGGCCGTATGGGGAGCCCTTCTCCCCACTCGCAACAAGGCAAGTAGTTCTTTGAGGATTCGGAGCGCATTAGCTCACTCCCTGAAAAGGGATCCAAAGGCCAAAGGAAAGAGCCCATCACCCATATGTACGTTATTTGGTTATCCAAAACCCCTTGGTGGGTAATTAAACACTATTCATTAAAATTCCGAGCCGCGATTTTTGGGTATCATCCAAGACCTTGACATAATAGAACTATCTTAAATTTGTTCACTCTCTACGAAAAATCTAATCCAAAACATTAAATTATTTAGAGTAATGGTTGAAATTTTCTTTCTAGTTCCACGGACAAGCTCATTATATGTTCAAATATTTGCAAGAATGCAAAACTGGGTCATGATCTCCCTATTGACCACATTGCGAACCACCAAGATCTCAAAGTTCTCATCCGAAAGGATGCTCTAGGTTATCCGCCGTAGGTGGGAGCCTAATTTTTACCTTATAAAAAAAAAAAATTTGCAAGAATGCAATATTATATAGCATGTGCACTCTAAATTTCCAAATGACGAGGATTTAACCAAGTACCAATGTACCATGAACAAGTATTGCTTATCATATATCTGAATCCGCCACATATATACAATAACGAAAATGAATGCATTTTTCCTACAGGTATTGCTGTTATTGATCTTGGCAAACACAACATTAAACAAAACAAAACAAAACCAATGAGATGAACAAACTACACCACTCATCAAGTCTAGCTCATCTTCCTTCTACTAACAAATCTGACCATGAAATTGACGCAGAAGAATGTATTCTTACTTGAATCTCATCCAAATTTGTATCTCCATTACCTTTCCCTAATCCTTGTGGGTGCTTAGCCTTACCCCACAAACCCATCTCTCTCACCCTACCAAGCAAGTTCTCTTCCATACTCTCACCAAATTCCTCTCCACAACTCTCTTCCCCATTCCTCTCCAAAATCTTCACCACTTGCCCCATCCTCGGCCTTGCCTTCGGGTCCGAGCACACGCACATTAACCCTAGTCCAAGAACCCTCTCGGCCTCTACTAGATCGACATCCTTCGAATCCCTTAAAGTATCATCCAAGGCATGAATTAGCTCGCCGTGAGCCACTAACCCCCCGACCCATTCCACTAGGCCAAGTTTGTTATCCTCTATGGGCCTTCGCCCACACATCACCTCCAACACCAAGACACCAAAGCTATAGACATCGGCCTCTAGGGAGGCCCGTCCAGTGCGGACCACCTCAGGGGCTAGATATCCTACGGTCCCCACCACTTGCGTGGTGGTGGGGACCTGGTCTCGCCCGTGTAGCCTGGCAAGTCCAAAGTCTCCTAATTTGCCGCTCATGTCCTTGTCTAGAAGCACATTGCTCGCCTTGATGTCCCTGTGAAGGACCCTGGATTCCCATCCTTCATGTAGATAAAGCAATCCTGACGCGACGTCCTTTAAGATCCTTACTCTATCATTGAAGTTGATCCACATGGAGGAGTTTTCCGTGTTGAAAATCCACTTGTCTAGGCTCCCTTTGTCCATGTAATCATACACCAAGATGAAGCCACCCTTTTCAACCTTGCACCAACCTCTCAAGCTGACTAAGTTTCGGTGCTTCAGCCTCCCAAGACTCGAGATCTCGGCTATAAACTCCCTTGTTCCGTCTCCATTTTGTCGAGAGATTCGCTTTACCGCAATCTCTGACCCTTGTAAGATCCCTTTGTATACCTTCCCATTGCCCCCGACTCCAATCACATTCTTCTCGTCGAACTTGTTGGTTGCCAATTCAATCTCTTGGAACCCTACTCTATGTGGCCAATACTCCATTTCCCACTCTTCCAATCCATCTTCACGATCTCCTTTCTTCCTCCTTCTTCTAACCAAACAAACGGTGATCAACACACAAGAAGTAACAACAAACAATAGAATAAGTGTGATCCCTAGAATAAATCCTTTGGACTTGAGAAACCCATCACTCGGAAGAACGAAAGACGGCAAGCCAATAGTAACAAGCGCATCGCCAAGGGATGCATTGGAGTTGCTAAAGCTCCAAGCCAATATCTTGTGGCTCTCAACGAGCTTTCCCGTGGATGAAGTAAAACCCACATACATTTCATCCTCGAAAACTTGAGAAAGATTGATACTAGCACTCAACAACGGTCTTAGAGGCCTTTTCATTCCAACTTTCACCATTGTAACATTGACAACAAGCTCAAAATAATCTATCCAAACCTGGTAATTCTCACCATTATTCAACTTTACCTTCGCAAAGGAAGACTCTCCACTACCATCAGGCCAATAGCCTGCCGTGTGAGAAACATTAGAGGTGAGTGAGTTGACGTCAAAACCGACATGATTGTCGTCAGGATCATCGAACTCTTCGTTCATGAACACGTCGAATTCGACTCCAAAAACGTGGTTGGAAGGGTCGCCGTCGTTGGTTCGGTTAAAGAGGCCGAGATTTTGGGCGGAGCTCGTGCCTTGGACGCCAGTTTTAGGGGTGAAGATGAAGACGAGTCCGTGGCCTGGAAGAAGGTTCTTGTAAGGGGCCATGGAGAAGATGAAGGAGGTGTAAAACTGAAGGGAAGAAGATGAATTCGTGGGGATTTTTGCAGGGTAAAGAGCTCTTCCTATTGAGAATTGCTTGTTTTGGGTCAGGGAAAGGATCTTGTGGCTGGAAGAAACTTCTTCAATTGTTGCGTTGTCGTACATCAGCAAGCTGGAGTGATCGAAGCCGTTGAAGACAAAATCGACGGCCCTGATTTGTGCGAGGACGGCAACGATGATCATGAAGAGCAACTGTTTGTGTATGTCCTCCATTGAAGGAGAGCTTGCAGGTTGACCCTGGAGGGGTTTCATGTGCTCTGTTTATTTTTCTTAAGCATTTTTAGTCAGACGAAGTTTTATCGGGTTCATTTAAGTTGATTAGTTTTTGGTTTTTTTTTTAGAGCAGTTTTTTTTTTTTTTTTTGAGCACCAGTTTTTTTTTTTTGGTTAATATTTTTTTTTTGGTTAATTTATTTTTTTTTTTTAGTTAATATTTTTTGAGCAGTTTTTAATATTTTTTTTTTTTTTTGAGCAGTTTTTTTTTTTTTGGTCAGGTTTTTTAGAGCAGTTTTTGGTTAGTCGTTGAAGAAAGAAAACTCAGTTTGTTGAATTTCTAAAAAAATATTAACTCTCCAGCCAATTGTGATTGAGAGAAAGGGCCAAGAACGTTACCAAAACCAGCAACCCGTGATAACGATCGTTGACTTGTTCTTTGTGTATGTATACATTGGTATAATCCAAGAAAATAATTTTATGGAGTGGATGGATATGTAAATGTAAGTGATTAAAATGCTTAACAAATACATATGCCGTGGGTAATCATTCATTCAGATACGCGTATGACCTCGAATATATTATTTAGTGGAAATTTTGAGCTATTTTATATTCCACTTGGCTAGATTTGTCAAATGGGTCGATGTGGATGGGTGCAAGTTAATCATGGGTCCAGTCTGGTTCGAACCGACAAACCAAACCAGATTTGAACCGTCAAAAACCAGTGGTTCCGGTCAACTCACGCGCACGGTTCCAGTTTCCGTAGTATCGTTAGTATTTGAAGTCGTCGACACTTGCGATGTCGGTAATCAGAGTCAATAACTTTATTTATGCAGCGGAATAAAACACATAGGAAAGAATTTAATACCAGATTTGACACTTCGATTTAAAGTGGAAACTCCTTATATCAAACGTGCTTGCAAGGAAAAAAACCACTTGTCTTTTCAAGCTCCTACTTGAAAGAACTTAAAAGAGTACTTCGACTTGTTATATTGATTTTTCGGGCTTACAAAGAACTCTTGTTCTAAGAAGTGAATCTCACACTATCTTGCTAACACTCTGCCTATGTACTCAACCCTCACTCAATACAACTCTTCTTGTACTCAATCACGAAGAACGAATCCCACGTTTTTCATATAAACACCATGAACGGATCTCACGTTCAAAGCACACCCAACACGTGTTTTTCTTTCTAATGCTCTTCTCTCTTCATTCTAACATTAAGCCCACGAAAGTATTTATAGAGAATTAAGAAGATTGATGTACAATTCATCCCATTTGCACAAGGAATGAATTGTACACAATCGGTACAATATCTTTCCTTAAATATCTCCTTAACACACAATAAAATTATCTTAACTATCTTCAATTATCTCTTGATGATTTTCCTCCTTTATACACCTCTTCTTGCCTTATATATACTACTGGAGCATCTCCATGCTTCCCTTAATCAAATGACGTGGTATTGCCTTTTATACAATTTCACATGTTTCCTTCCTGCAATACGAGTCGGCGACTTCAGATGACATTTCTTAAAGTCACTGACCTTGGCCAGGTGTGGCCAGGTCGGCGAAGTCTGGTCGGCAACCTGTTTGGAACCATTAAAACACAAACAAATTTTCTAGTAGTTTCACTTTGGGGGTTCCTAGAACCGCCGGTTCTAAACCGAAAAAACCGGGTTTTTTTTTAAATAAGCGAAACGCGATCACGGATTTGTTTTATTTTTAAAAATATTGGTTCACATTGAAACCGAAATTGGCTTGAAACTGGCTTAAAACTGGGGAAACCGGGACTGGAACCGAACCGCTAGAACTAAAACTAGACCCATGACTAGTTTGAGTTCGGGTCAATCGAGTTACATGTCAAGTCAGATCGGGTCAATATAATGAGTGAAAATGTTGAATTTTTCATGATCATTTCAATAATATTATGATTTAATAATAATATTTAAATAAAAATATACTTATTATAAATATATAAAATCAGGTCAACCCAACAAGTTCAAGTCGGATTCGGGTTTAAACCCAATCAGATTCGGGTTCAGCTTTTTCCTTTAACCGCTACTTTTCAGATCGGGTTTCAACCCTAAAATTCTCAATCAGTTCAGATCATTTTCTCGGGTCGGGTCATGCTTTGACAATTCTAATTCAACCTGTTATGAAATTATTGGGATTGGACGGGCCAAAGCGTAAATAAACATACGGATTTTCTTATTAAGTGGTTGTTTATACGTGTTACTCATTAGTTTCTTTTAATTACTAAACGCCCATGACAATTAGAAATTTTCCATATTGACATCGAATACAAAGAAAGGATTGGAACAAAGTATGTAAGTGTGGATCATTTTTTTGCAATAACATTCCCAAACACTTCTCCTTCGCCTTCAACCTTCGCATCTCCTCTTCCGAACCCCGGGCCGTCTCTCCTTCGTTTGCGCGTGGCTCATGGACACCAGTTGATACGTCTGGTCGATCTTTATACATACATCATCCAGAACCATCTTCTCGGCCTCCAACGCCTTCTTCCTCAACTCAACCTCCGAATAATTTTCAATATTTATATACATTTACACTAAATGCAATTCAAGATCTATTATTTAAATAACATAACACAAGTTTACATGTTGTAAAATTATGTAAAATCATAATTATATGTCGCATCTAAAATATAGTTTTTTTTAAAAAAATGTATCTCATATATTTTGTCTTTTATTACAATAACAATATTACTTTTGATCTTCTTAAATCAATCTCTTCCTCTTTCATGTTTTTATGGAATCTATTAGTAAAATATTAACAATTATATAATGATATTTATTATTATAAATGGGGTCTTTAAATAGACATTATAACAAAACATAAACAACACAAAAGAAAAAGTAAAATAAAAAACAAAATGAATGGATGATCCTTTATTAGAACTTGAGGGACAATTTATATTTATATATAGATATAGATATAGATATGATGATGATGATTCCTTTATTCTCCCATTCGAGACCGTGCTGAGCTTGTTCCCGTGTTTTTAATGGTGATATCTATGGGGATCATGCCGTGTCTTGTGCTGAAATTGTTGATATTAAACATCGGCATAATGTTATTCGTGACACCCTTGTTGATATCTACTACCGGTCCGGGATTTCTGCTGGTAAAGAGGTCGTTATTGGGCTACGTGAGGGGCGGGATAAGCCTCTCCGTCCTGCTGACGTGCTATTCTACTCGTGGGAGGGGGGACTTGATATGTGTGTGGACTTGACTGGGTCCTCTCCATTGACCCTATCTGGGATGTCTGATTTTGTGCCCGGACGTGTGGTCGCTGAGGCGGCGCGTCGTAAACGTCTCAAGTTTCAAGATAAGTGTAGGGCGTTTGAGTATAGTTTCCTCCCTTTCTATTTCTCCTCATTGAAAGAATTAGAGACAAAGGCTATTTTCTTGCTTAAGCGTATCCAGAAGTTCTCGAAGGCCTAGGATATTGGGGCATGTGTTGTTGCCTATATTTTCTTTAGAATTGGTTTTGCTGTTGCTAAAGGAGTGAGGGCTTAGATAGTATCTCGGCTTCCCACTAATTATGTGTAAAACATTTTTGGTTTGTTTTGATGATGATGATGATGATGATGATGATGATGATGATAATAATATTAATAATAAATAAAATAATAATAATAATAATAATAATAATAAATCTCTCCGCCTTGCTGACGTGCCACATATTATTAATTGAAATTTAAAAAATTCTTAAATAAACATCTTTTGAAATTTGCTTGTAACTAAAAATTATTTTTAATGAAATGTGGTTTTAATTGTTTCCGTAATAGTGCAATTCGATAAACTCGTTATTATTATAGACCTTGTAAATTGTATGTCTTTCCAAATGAATAACATCAAAGATTTTATTTCCATTGTAAAAAAACTAATGTGTGTTATGATGGAATAATCAAATTATGTTTAAAAAAAATAAAACCCTTATTTGCATTAAACAATTATTTCTAAATATTTTATTAAATGTTTAAGCATTAACAGTTTTGCTTTTTTGGATTTTTCAAATAAAATTTGAGTGTATTTTTATTGATTATAAATAAAAGAACTAGTTTTAATCTATTATAAAATTTTAATTAATATGCTAGTATTTTTGCATGTAAAATTGACTATTTTCATAGCATTGTACTAAAATGATAAAAAAATTCTTTTATAATACATTAATACTCAAACGTCCAAAATTTTGTAACTAAAAATTTAAAATTTAAAAATTAATTAAAATTTTCAAATTTAAAAAATTTAAAAATTTGAAAAATTTAAAAATTTTCAAATGGAGTTAGTCACATACTATTAATTAAAATTTAAAAATTTCTTAAATAAGTATTTTTTCAAATTTGCTTGTAACTAAAAATATTTAATGAAATGTGTTTTTAATTGTTTTTCCGTAATAATGCAATCCAATAAACTCGTTATTCTTATATACCTTCGAAATTCTATGTCTTTTCTAATAAATATCATCAAAGATTTTATTTCCATTGTAAAAAACAAATATATGTTATGATGGAATAATAAAATTATGCTTTAACGCAAATAAAACCCTTATTTGCATGAAACAGTTATTTCTAAATATTTTATTAAATGTTCAAGCATTTAAATTTTTGATTTTTTCAAATAAAATTTGAGAATAGTTTTATTGATTATACATAAAAGAGCTAGTTTTAATCTATTAATTATAAGATGTTTTTATTAATATGCTGGTATTTGTTGCATGTAAATTTGATTATTTTCATAGAATTGTACTAAAATGACAACTTTTTCTTTTATAATACTCAAACGTCCAAATTATGCTTTAAAGAACCCTTATTTGCATGATTTTTTTGTATATATTTTATTAAATGTTTAAGCATTTACAATTTTTTTATTTTTTCAAATAAAATTGGAGCATAGTTTTATTGATTATACATAAAAGAACTAGTTTTAACCTATTATAACATATTTTATTAATATGATAGTATTTTTTGCATGTAAAGTTGATTATTTTCATACAACTGTACTAAAATGACAAATTTTTTAATTTATAATACTCAAACGTCCAAATGTTTGTTTTTAAATACACATTTGTCCAAATATATTATTTAAATACACAAATGTCCAAAAATCATATTTTGTAATAGCAATATGGCATATTTGTATAAAAAAAAGTAATACCTTTGGACACTTGAGTATTAAAAAACATCTTTTGGACATTTGAAAAAAAGCAAAATTGGACATTGGGGTATCCAAAAAACGAAAATCGTCAATCAAGTATTTTTCGATTAAAAAAATGAAATTTACCCAATGTTTCCATTTATGTTGATTTTTTTTTCTTTCCAAGCAGTTAATATTCAATTTTCATTAAAATTTTAACTTAAAAATTTTCAAATGAAGTAAGGCACATACTATTAATTGAAATTTAAAAAATTCTTAAATAAATATCTTTTCAAAATTTTCTTTTTAAATAATCAAACATCCAAATTTTTGTGTTTAAATACCCATTTGTCCAAATATGTTTTTTAAATACTCCAGTGTCCAAAAATGATATTTTTAAATACTAATTTGGCATTTTGGTCCCCCATAAATGCTCATATAGACCTGTCAAAAGCTGACCCGGCCCGTAAACCAGACCCGACCCGACCCCAAATTTCTGGGTTTCAACTCGAAAATTTGAACCTGAAACCCAGTTTGAATCCGAACCCGGTAAACACGAAAATTTCTGGGTTAGGGTCGGGTCAAACCCGCTGGGTAAAGAAATCTATAAGGCGAAAAACTTATTCTAGAATACACTCTAATATAATGAAATGATAGATTGACGGGTATATGTGCACCCAAAGGCTTTAATATGCCCAAAGCTAAATCCGACTTTCAGCAAAAAAACAACTTAAATTAGATCACTTTTCCGCTTTCTCCAACCTCTCAATCTTTCTTGCTCCAGTCTATAGGGAGATTTAGAACTTGGAAAACAGTCACGGCGACAAACTCACCTAACCTAGTACATTGTTATAAGCTATATGATATGACTTGCTTTCAAACGGGAGATGAGATGGAAATTAGACATTTATAGAGCTATCAATAGAATTAAAAGCCAAAATTTATATCATTATATGATAGCTACATAGTTTGCGTTCTTATGACATTAGAATATGTATAGTATACAAATAAAATTGTGCATCATCTCTTATCAATATGATTTATCGTTCTTTTGTTCTCTATACGAGTATTAAAGGCCACAAAACATGATAATTTGTCACCAAAAGAGAATATATTACCAATAAAGAAGTACACTTCTTTGATGTCTTATTACCGCGAAGAGAAAACTTGATATAATAATACACTTTATGATTATAAAGCTAACGTATTTGTTCAAGAAACATTTTTACTTAAAGAGGACTAAATAATTCTTATAATCTATTTGTTCTTCAAAATTCTTACCTAAACCTTCAAAAAAAAATTATATTTTTTATAATTTAATACTAAATAATTTTTTTTTAAATGACGTCATTGACCCGCTGGTCAACCCGAACCCGCCCGGTAACCCGCCATGACCCGATCCAGTTTGACCCATGACCCGAACCCGAACTTAACCCGAAACGACCCGACCGGAACCCGCCCGATCAACCCGTTCGACAAGTCTATTGTACTTAATGCTTCATTTAAAAAAATAGCATTATTATTTGAATTATTAAAAAGCACATGAAAAGCTATCTCTCTTACCATATAAACGCTTTGTTTTTTTAAAGAACATGGCATCTTTATAATTTATAGTTTTTTTCCTCAAAGTAAAATAAATGTCCTTTTTTTTGTTTTATTTTAGAGTTTGTTTTCACATTCTATGACTCCATAAATTTCATAGGTTATTTTGCTCATTCTATTTTTTTCAAATTCAAATAAGTGAATTTTGATCTTGTATAATATTCTAATTTTTTCATACACTTTGTTAGATTACAACAAAGTTTAATTCTTCCAAACTTGTCATACTTAATCATACTCTAACAACAACTTTATTTGTATCTTAATAACCTTATGATTATTAAAGAATACAACTATAGGATATAAGCTTTGTTCGTCCAATGGATGGGCTAAACATTCTAGTCACCACATTGCACCACGTAAGAATTTTTCACGTGTCGTCCTCATATTTCGCCACATCACATATTATTTAATTGTTTATTAAGCCACATTATATCTATATATCCATGTTATATATATATATATGTCTACATGAGATATTTCTTCTTACCAAATAGGTAAATACAAAGATTTTTTTCCTTCAATTAGTCTAATGTAGATTTTTTTTTCTACCAAATAGGTAAATGTATAGATTTTTATAAAATATTCTATTTTTTTGTAGTTATACACATCTTATTTATAACATATTGATTAAGATACTACTTAAGAAAAAAGATTTTAATATGTTGATTAGTTTTTTTCTTAATTCCAGATTTATAGTTGAATTGTATGTTTCTTAGAATTTATACATTATTCATTAAATTTTATATTTTTCACAACTTAAATATGATTATTTAGAATACTATGCTAAAAAATATAATACTAAAGATATATCCAAACCTATAATATATATTGAACTTCTTAAAAATCATGTAAAATTTTATAAAGGAAATTTTAATAAAGTCCGCACAAGGTGCGGGTAACTACGTATGCTAGTATAAATATAGTTTATGAATTTAAAAGGTTTAGAAAGGTGGAGAGCTTTGTGAACAAAAGGGCATATCAAGTGTTTCAAATAAATTTTTTTTTTGGTTGAAGTCAAGTGTTTCAAATAAATGCATATAAGAAGGAGAACAATATGCATATCATTTAATTGACCTCCAGGGATGAACAAAAGAGCATAGCTCGTCCGTTCAACGGACATGTTTATAGGAAATACACATAAATTTTTGTCATTTTTTTATATTATTATGTGCAAGTTTTTTTTTAGAGTGAAGTCATTGAAATCGTAAATTTATATGCTCCAAAAATTTAGAAATCAAAATAAATAAAAAGCATTTATTTAACATTGAGGAAAATTTGTAATTTTATAGTAAATTGTAGTTTTATTAATATATAATATTTCATTTACATAGATGAATAACTTTCAATATTTATATACTAAATGCAAATTAAAATCTTTTGTTTCATAGTGATATTGTTGTTGTCTTTTCTTTTCTTTTTCTTTTCTCTTCTTTTCTTTTTTGGTGTTTAGCTCCAACCGCCAGCTTTTGGTGGACCTACGGGTGACCACAAATCATAATAAGTTAGTGCAGTATGCCCACAAAAGAAAATTAATGTTCGTCAATTAGGCATGAAATTTTACATTGGTAAGAACGGAGAGAATCTACACACAATTGCAGCATATGTACTTTTGCAACATTACTCTTAACTAAATTAAGCACAACAACACTCCACATATATAATACGGAGTATGACGAGAAGGATTGAGACTAAAAGGCCGGGATCGAGAAAGACAAAGGAAGAAGTCATTTCTTGAGGAAATCTTTGCATATCTTTTCCCAGTGCACTCTATCTGGCTCGGCAGTCTCCAATGTCGATCTTGCCTTGTCGGCAAACTCCGCCTGCAAATATACAAGTATAATTAATGAGTTGATAAAAGGGGCTCATTAATTAATTAAGTGATAAAATATGAAAAGTAAGTGTAGTTACGAGTAGGCCCAGAAAGTCAATCACCTCAATGGTGTTAGTGTGAAGGAGACGATCGATGAGATTGCAGAGTATGTCTTTGGTGTATTCAGGGTGACCTTGAATCCCCAATATGTGCTTCTCAATGCTGAACATTTCCACCCCCGTTTTCTCCGAATGCGCTATCACTTCGGCGTCCCTCGGAACCTCCCATACCTGTATTTATGCATGTGTTGAGACCAACGCGCATATGTAACGTCATCACATGCTTAAAGACATTGCTAAGAGGAGTGTTGTATATGATCAAAAGATATATACCTCATCTTGGTGGATTTTGAAGATACAAAGAGAGGAAGGCAGAACTGCTCCATCATCCACACATGTATTTGTAATCTTAGGCAAAACCTCTTTCCTCATCACGACTTGCCTTAACCCGATATCCCACCCCGAATCGGCCTTTGCCACTTTCCCTCCGAGCGCCCGGCAGAGCACCTGGTGGCCGAAGCAGATCCCGAGGATCCTCTTGCGCATGGCGTCGAGGATGCGGATGAGGAAGCAGAGCTTGAGCACCCAGAAGTCGTCCCCGTGGGCGTCGTACGGGCTCCCGCTTATCACGAACCCGTCGTAGCTCGGAAGGTCTCGGAACCTCGGGAAGTGGCCGTCCACCACCCTGTAGACGTCCCACGTCTCCCCCTCGTCCCCGAACGCCGCCACGAACACGTTCAAGTAGCCGCCGTACTTGTGCTTCACGTACTCGGAGTCCCTCGCCGCTTGAAGCAGCGCGTAACGCTTTCGGCCCGTGCTCACCACTTCTGCTCGCTTTTCCATTGACATACCTATGAGAGATTATCAATTAAGTATGTGTTTGAGCGAACTTAGTTAAGTAATCCGGTTAGGGATATATGGATTGGAATATATGCTTGTGTGGGGGAGTGCATGGAAGAGAATGGGTTGAGTGCGTTTGGGTTTTATAGGGGTTTCAAAGGACGTCGTAAGTAAGTGGATCATGCATTTGTTTATTTGCAAGTGGACCCGTTACACAAATCCGATCCTAAGCGGTGAGATTCTTGCAACAAAGATGGAAAAAAAAAACAAGTACTGAAACAGGGGATTGATAAATTGTTTATTAGTTATTTGGGTGTAACGGATAAATCCTCTAGAGTAGAACTCTTAAATCAAGAAGTACTTATAAGGACTCTAAGGGCTTGTTTGGTTATCAAACATAAACGGAATATAATTAAATATAAACAATCTTTAGTGTCATGATATATCAATGTAACAAAATCTTTTAACATCTCATTTCTTGTAAATGTGAGGTGAAAGGGAGTGATTCCTTCGTTTTGTTACCTCTCGCTCTGGTAGAGGAATGATTGACGTGGATAAAACTAAAATTTCTTATAAATAAGTGGTGAAAAGAGATAAGAAGATTTCTTTTAAAAATTCAATGAATCTTAACATTAAAATAGACTAGATTCATTTTCATTTCACCCAACGAGATTAAGAAAAGATTCGGGTGTCCCCGCATTTAGGCACGTATGTTACTATATACAGACATGCAAAACAGCTACGTTTTTTAGAGTGGGGTGCGTTATTCCGGATTTTTGGAAGTGTGCTAAATGACTGTGGAAGGGTTGAAAGACATGTGAGTATCATTACTGTTTTGCAAAGTGTTAAAGTTTTAATAATGATAAAATAATACTCCGTAATAATAAAGAAGGTTTACTTTGGTCTGATTTGCCGCGTTGGATTTGCAACGTTTTGGAAATTTGACTAGGCCTACCTAGACGGGCAAAACGTTTGCGTGTAAGATTACATCTCTGATGGTCGGTGGGCCACCCTATATAAAATATTATGCATGTCGCTGGATTAATGTAAATTCAAAATCTTTGACGATGACTCCCTAGTCCCTACCAAAAAAAAAATTGACGATGACTCGACCAAAAATAATACGGAGTAATAATAATCTGACTATGGTTTCAGTGTTATCGTTTTTACCATAACGAGACTGAGATTCAATCCACAGATCAAGACTCCAACCGGTATTCTTCTTCTCTCTTTTTTTAATAAAAAGTGAATTCATTCACTTTGATTAAGGATTAATACAAAATAGTTGAAGAAAATTCTAAGCACTCCTAAAAAACAATGGCTTTAACCCAACTCAATACGAGTTAGATATTTCCTAGACTGTCGATTCATTGTTTATTCATTAAACATTGATGCAATTTGTAAGATGGTTAATACACAAGCTCATACACTCACCCATTTCAAAAAAATCAATCTATGAAAAAGCAAAGATTTTCTTGATTTTCATCAAAAAAAAAAAATAGATTTTCTTGATACTTTTTTGTCCAAACATAACATGGTGTCCAAATCTTCAATTTTCTAATACTGAATGATTTTTTACATGACAATATTGACCCGTTAGTCAATCCAAACTCATCCGATAATAAAGTACGGCCTGAACTCAAACATGAGGTCCTGAACCCAGAACGACACGACCCGAACCCACTTGACCCAACTCGTTCGACAAGTCTAGTAATGGATAATCATAAAATTAATGATTTTTTTTATTACAAAAAAAATTTGATCAAAATTTAACTTTCATATGGGTTTTTGAATAGTGTATGTTTATAAAATTCATGTCAAACCAAATATCTATCAAAACCTTAAACTTTGTTTATGCATACACATACACATATACATATGTTTTTCTTAATGCATTTTATAACCCATTAAGGTTATTATGATATAGAAATATTCTCACAATCCAATTAGAAGTACAGT
Organism: Polygonum maritimum; assembly: GCA_963924305.1. Lineage (NCBI taxonomy): Eukaryota > Viridiplantae > Streptophyta > Magnoliopsida > Caryophyllales > Polygonaceae > Polygonum > Polygonum maritimum. The sequence goes on along the minus strand of OZ002733.1, from coordinate 10,364,002 downwards.
AACGTGTGATAATAACTAATAATTACTTATTATATAAAGCAATCAATTTAATGTGCATTATGTGCATATGCCTATTATAGGTTTTGCTATTGCTAAAGGAGTGGGGGTCCAGATAGTATTTCGGCTTCCCACTAATTTTATATAAAATCTTTTGAGTTGATTGTTATTATATAATTATTATTATAATAAAATATAATAATAATAATAATAATAAGTAATAATAATAATAGTACGTAAAAAGACCGACATCAAAAAAAAATTATTTGTTATATAAAACTAGAATAGGTTTTGCTATTGTTGGAGGAGTGGGGGTCTAGATAGTATCTCGGCTTCCCACTAATTTTATGTAAAACCTTTCTGGTTTATAGTATCAATCATATAATAAAAATAATAAATAATAAAATAATAATAATAAATAAAATGTTGAACCCTGTGGTACACACTGCACCAATTTTCTAGTTATTATTAAAAACAATGAACAATAGTGAATGAACAACTACCTTTTCACAAACTATTATTACAAGAACAACAATCAATTACTTAAATATCATCTTAAAAATTTTCATAAGCAATAATGAATAACTAACAATCAACAAATAATTATACATGTTAAACCATGAACAATTAGTTCCTCATGTAATAACCGTCTAATAACTACCCATTAACCCATAAACCTTATAAACCCTAAACTAGCTAGACATGAAATCCACTAAACCATTACCCCTCTAAACCCTAAAATATAATTTTGTAAACCCTACACCCACTGTTGGGAAACAAAACTATCCCACATCTGAAGTTTGGCAACAAAATTGCCTAGTATATAAGACGGTGGGTTACTCCTCCTATAGCCAATTGGTTCTAGGATGGAACCCCACCGGGCTTGTATCTGGGCCACCCACACGTCTAATATGGTATCAGAGCGGGCGGTCTGGGCCCGTTTCTTCAAGTGTCAACTGGGACGGTCCAGTTGCACTTGAGGGGGCGTGTTGGGAAACAAAACTATTCCATATCTGAAGTTGGGCAACAAAATTGCCTAGTATATAAGACAGCGGGTTACTCCTCCTATAGCCAATTGGTTTTAGGATGGAACCCCACCGGGCTTGTATCTGGGCCACCCACACGTCTAATACCCACTAAACACTAAACCTTAAACATTCTGATCCCTAAACACATTGAACCCTAAACCAGCTAAACATGAAACCCAATATACTCGGAACCCACTAAACCCTAAACTCACTAAGTTAAGCAGTTTTAATAAGTTTAGGGTTTAACGAGTTTTTGGTTTAGCAGGTTTAGGATTTACAAAGTAAGGTTTCGTAGATTTAGGGCTTAGTAGGTTATAAATTGTTTAAAGTTTAGCAAGTTTAGTGCTTAGGGTTTATGTTTGGTGTATATGGTCTATTAGCTAGGTTGAGGGTTTGTGACTTAGAAGGGCTTAAGGATTAGTAGTTAACATTTAAGGTTTAGTAGAGTTTAGGAATAAGTGGGTAATTAGACAGTTATTTACACAATTAAGCAACTAGTTGTTCATGTGCTATACTTATTTGTTCATTTTTTAGTACTAGTTGTTCATTGTTGCCTACTAATAGTTATATTAAGGTAGTTAAGTGATTATTTGTTGGTACCAAAGGGAGTTGACTCATGTAGTAAGTGGTCGGCTCCACATCCACAAAGTATGGGGTTCAATTCTAGTGCATGTCAAAACATTCCGATCCCTTTGGGAGACTCACCCACTAAAGTCAGGTGCGTGACCTAGGTCGAGCTGGATGTAGCCAAGACGAAGCTCTGGTGAACCAGTGGGCAACTGAAAGAAGTAATTATTTGTTGGTTCTTATTGATAATTCTAGGAAGGTGGCTATTCCTTCACGATTGTTCATTATTTTTTATTAATAGTTTTGAGGAGGTTGTTGTTCATTTGGGAATAAATAGTTGTGCATTTGTGAAGATTTTATTTATCGGTGTTGCTAATTAATATTGGCCAGAACATTATTTTTCAATTGGAAAGTAGTAGTTGTTCATTCATGTAAGAGATGGGGGGAGAAGGTTTTCATCAACACCGTCTTACCATCTATATAGATGCGATGTAAATTGGGGGAGAGAGAAGTAGAGAATAATCAATTTGATAGGGTTTTTGTTTTTTTATGAAAACAAGATTAAAAGAAATTCAGTTTATAGATACGGAAAGATTTACTTCTACCTGGACCTGTCAATCGGGTCGGGTCGGGCGGGTTCGGGTCGGGTCATTCCGGGTTCGGGTTGAATTCGGGTTCGGGTCAATCGGGTTACGGGTCAAACTGGGTCGGATCGCTTCGGGTTTTCGGGTCGGGTCAACCCAACGGGTCAAGAGTATCAATTTTTTGACCAAAATTTAAATAAAATATTATTTAAATAATAAAATATAATAACAAAATCTTATTTTTAAATATTTTAATAATAAATATATCATAATTTTCTAAAATAAATTTTATATATTGTAATATAATTAAAACCTTTGGGTGCACAATTACCCGTCAATCTGTCATTTCATTATATTAGAGTGTATTCTAAATAAGTTTTCCGCCTTATAGATTTCTTGATGATGTGTGACAATCTTCGGGATGAAGACAATCACGGGTTAAAGTGCCCAGGGTATGGATTTCGGATTGAACACGATGGACTAGAACTTGAAGGAAGCACTTGAAGGAGAAACACACCAATTACTTGAATTAAGAAAACCACAAACAAAGTCTCAACAATAGCAAACCCTAGCTATGAAAACTAGAATGGCGCAGGAGAGAAACCTTCAAGGTTCTCTCTCAATTCCACGCTCCAAAGAAATAAAGGGAAAACTCAAGTATTTATTCTAACCCTAGAAAAACAAATCCTAAATTATTATCATAAGATATAAAGAATATCTCATAATAATAATTACAAATCTAGAAAACCAAGTTATGGAAATAGTTTGATAAACAATAAAAGGAAACAACTTGGGATGCAAGCTAAACAAGGAAACCGGCGGACGCGGATCGACATCCCTCAGGATCGACCCTGGTAGGGTCGTGATCGACCCTATGTGGGTCGTGCTCGACCCCCCTCTGGGTCGGTCCTGAGACCATCTTCTTCGTCTTCTTCATCTTCCAATGTCTACTTGACAAAGGTTGATGCACTTCATGTAGCTTCTTCAAAGCCTCCTTATACTTGAATGCTCGGGACCTCTTGTAAGGTCTAGGCCTTCTTCTTGAGCTCGTCTTTCTCCATGAATCCCTTGAGTTAGACGTATTCCTTTGTGTATCACTTGACCCAGCGGGTTTGACCCGACCCTAACCCAGAAATTTTCGGGTTTACCGGGTTCGGGTTCAAACTGGGTTTCGGGTTCAAATTTTCGGGTTGAAACCCAGAATTTTCGGGGCAGGTCGGATCGGGTTTACAGGTCGGGTCAGCTTTTGACATGTCTACTTCTACCTAAACAAAATAGGGAAGGATTTACTTGATTTTTTACAATTTGAAAGTCCAAAATATCTTATCCATTGATCTGTTAAGATCTAACCGATGAGGAAAGCCATCACTATCAATGTTATCAAAATCCCGACTCGATCCTACGATTCCAACGATTCTACAATCCAAAAATCATAAATCGATCCGCGATCTTAAGTAGGATCTTATTAAACTAGGACTTATATAATTTAACATAAAATTCTAATTTGATTTTGATTTTACACATGACTCTAACGATTCTAACGATCCTATACAAACGATTCTTGCGATCCTAAACAATCACCATTATATTTATATATTATTACTATGTATAGAGTTTATGTCTCTTTTCCATTAAATTATTAACCCCATTCATCTTAAAATATTTTTACTCATCAAATTAATAATGTTTATAAAATGCTGGACTTTATATATAAGAAAATATACAATATATTAGGTTATCGTATATTTTTTTAGTTATAATGTAGCATCTTACGATTATAACGATTCGATTCTACGATCCGATCCAAGAATCCCGATTCTGACAACCTTGATCATTATTTAGTACTCCCTCCGCCCCCGAGAGATCGTCCGTCTTTTTTTTTCGGTCGTCCCCAATAGTTTGTCCAACTCTATTTTCTTTCCATTTATATTACTATACTTTTACAATTTTACCCTCATACAATCTCATATATCACATCTATTTCCAACTTTCCTCTTAACTTTATCACTTTTTCCTATAAAATTACAAAATTATCTCTATCCAATCTTATATATTAGTCCTTTTTATTACCCTTTTCATCAACTTTATCACTTTTTCTCATCACCTATCAAAGTTTTTCACTTTTCATTAACCTGCGTGCAAATATACTTTATGGATAAATTTTCGAGGACGGAGAGATTATTTACCATAAAAAGCCTCCTCGCTTGAACATAAAAAAATGCACCATCAAATGCAAAGGTAAGTGAAAGATATGGAAAATACAACATGAAAACCCCTTCCACATCTAAAAAGAAAAATATCTAAGAATAAAATATATAAGTATATAAATAGTTTTTCTACCCTATGATGTTATTAAGCATCCCAAAATTATAAATCAAAATCCTAAAAAGAATTGCATAAACTCATTGGAAAAAGATTTAAATCGCTAAACTAACAGAAAAAACAAATATTTCTAAAATAGGATGTGTATCGCTTTATCCTATGTCCCTAAAATCTGATATATGAGTTACTTTTTGAAAAACAAATCCACTAGACATCTAATTCACCCAAGTTCCCATATGAAAATCCTACAGTATTACAACATTTCCATATGATCTCTAAGAATTTTTAGCGTGTTACTTTCCTCGATAAGGCCCGATGAGTGGATCTCATATTTTCGCTAAAATTTGATATATCTAATTGCACTCACACTATAGCACAATTAAGCTAACGAGCTTACTAGGCTACATCTCCCTTTATAGATGTCAACACGCATGATCGCATGATGTGTTTGCATCAGACTCAGCAAACACTTAGGGCCCGTTTGGTATCCAACGGCGGAAACGGAAACGGAATGGAATGAAATGGAAACGAACCTAGTCCACATTAGCATCATGATACATGATGAGTCATCTCAATTTTTTATTCAAAAACTACCGCAAGGGGCTTGCGGTACCCTTGTGGCACCTCAATCATTCCCTAATCTAAGGGTGGGGTAACAAAACACCTCAATCATTCCCTTCATCCCTTCTCTAGACACACAAATTTCAAAGTTTCAAATTAAAATGATTTTTTCAATTAATGTATAGTGACCCATAATTGGACTAGGTTCATTTCCATTTCATTCCATTCCGTTTCCGTTTCCGCCGTTGGATACCAAACGGGCCCTTAGAGAGTGATTCCTTCATCTTTATCGATCTAAAGAATCTTAAAGCTTCAATCACATTTTGGATGTTACAACATAGACATGTCTACATGCATTCATGTTACAATATAGTGATCAATATGCATCCATTTTTTCAAATGCTTACTCGATCTGGGCCACGGTCAATTTGGGTCAGAGTCCTTTAAGAAACTATTTAGAACTATCTTGAGCTCCTAGCTCTCATCCGTAAGGATGCTCTACGGATCCCGCATTAAGGCAATGTTCTAATCCTCACCGGTTAAAAAAATGCTTACTCGAACTTACACACCACTTGCACTACATTTCAAAGTGATGTGAAGGATCACAAATTCATTTTGACATATGGTTCGAGTATGTTAAAAATGGTCTATGTGTTATATTTTATATAGGTTTGTTTTGGGTTTTTGGATGGTGAGTTTAAGAATCAAATAATTGTTTAGCAATATGAATATATCAGATCATTGAATTCCATTAACAAAATTATCACATGGAAGAATATGATTCTCTCCCAAAACTTAGGTGCTCATATGGTATAAGATTCTGTAATGCGCTTTTAACAGCACGACATGAATGATCCTCATTCCTCGATCGGTTAGGCTAATTGATATATATCTAATCTTCTTTAGGCATATTCTGAGCTGATCAATCTCTTTTCCGATCTATCTCTTAATTCCGCAATCTGCTTAACTTATAGCTTACTTTGCCATGTAATTAGGCAAATCAGGATGTATACTAAAGAACGAGTCTTTGTTCAGTATAATATACACCTCATCTGTAATACTATTTGAATTGCATTTTTTATTTAAAAAAAGACATATGTGAACTGCATTTGTCAATAGTCCAATAAAGGCTACCTAATTATACCATTGTAGAAGAGGAGAGATTAAATTCGAATAATCGAGTCTTTATTTCTTGGTGAAGTTCAAATACTTACAACATGCTTATAATTAAAGCAGTAGATGTTTTAATTGGAGGCATGTAACGGGTAGTTCAAATAACAAAATACTTGAGGCGTTGAATGAAATACATCAAATAAACTCTATGTACTAGGAGAGTAGTACCGATCCATTGGCCGTAAATAAATTATGTACTTTTTATGCAACTTGGCCATTGTCTATCCATGAATAAACCTATATTCCATTTTGTGATACTAAGCCAGTACTCCCTCCGTTTCAAAATATTTGTCTATGACCACTTTTTCTCTTTTTGGTCGACACCACTTTTTCTTGTTTCATAATACTTGTTTATTTCACATTTTTTCTTCATTTCTTTCCATTCATGCCCCTAATATTTATCTTTATCATAATCATTACACTTTTTCTATATCTTTTTGGATATTAAAAAAATGAAAAATGGGTCAATCAAGTATTTTTCGATTAAAAAAATTGAAATTTATCCATTGTTTCCATTTATGTTGAAATTAATTATTTTCTTTCCAAGCAGTTAATATTCAATTTTCATTAAAATTTTAACTTAAAAATTTTCAAATGGAGTTAGCCACGTACTATTAATTGAAATTTAAAAAGGTCTTAAATAAATATCTTTTCAAATTTGCTTGTAACTAAAAATATTTTATGAAATGTGTCTTTAATTGTTTCTGTAATAGTGCAATCCAATAAACTCGTTATTCTTATATACCTTCTAAATTCTATGTCTTTTCAAATGAATAACATGAAAGATTTTATTTCCATTGTAAAAAACTAATATATGTTATGATGGAATAATCAAATTATGCTTTAAAGAAAATAAAATCCTTATTTGCATGAAACAATTATTTCTAAATATTTTATTAAATGTTTAAAGCATATACAATTTTATTTTTTGATTTTTTCAAATAAAATTTGAGAAATTTTTTTATTGATTATACATAAAAGAGCTAGTTTTAACCTATTATAATATTTTTTATTAATATGGTAGTATTTGTTGCATGTAAATTTGATTATATTCATAGAATTATACTAAAATGACAAATATTTTCCTCTGTAATACTCAAACGTCCAAATTATGCTTTAAAGCAAATAAAACCCTTATTTGCATGAAAATATTTTTTCTAAATATTTTATTAAATGTTTAAGCATTTACAATTTTGATTTTTGATTTTTTCAAATAAAATTGGAGAATAGTTTTATTGATTATACATAAAAGAACTAGTTTTAACCTATTATCATCTTTTTTCATTTATGCCCCTAATATTTCTTTATCATAACCAAATCCCGAATCCTCCATCCACCATCATGACCAATCTTTACCATATTTCTTTATCATAAAGATGAAATCTTTATTTCACTTTTTCCTACCTCAGACCCTAACTTACAAGTCTATACTACAAGGTATTTTCTGGACTAATTATTCAATATGCATGACAGACAATGACACTTGGTAATAAGAGATAAGGGACATAGTCACCAGAGAACCTTATTGGCTTTTTTTCTACATGAAACTATGAAAGTGATGAAACTACTAGCCTAAGTAGAGGAGAAATGCATTGGCAGACAGTTCTAACGTCAAATTCTATCCATTGTTTATGTCTAGACTAAAAATGAAAAGCAAATGGGTTGCAGTGTTTATAAGGAGATAGATTGGCTAGGAAAAGTAATATGCATCTCCATGGAAAACCCAAACTAAGTGCCATTTGTAGCTCAGCTGTAGTGCTCCTCCCCACACAATTTTGCTTCCCTTATCAAGAGAGATACACTGGATAAAACAAAATAAGTAGTAGTAGAGAAGGTATTGATATGTGCCTATTCTCTATAGATAGCATAGGAGGAACCATGTTTGCCAAAATGTTTGCATAATAGTTATCCTCTATAGATAGCATAGGAGGACCCTTGTTTGCCAAAATGTCTGCACATAAAAAATGGTACATAATAGAGGATTAGACGGTAACGTTAAATTAACAATGCCCACAATACTACAGTCTACGGGAAAAGATTACTACAAATTTTATAGGAAAGCAAGAGTAAAAGATGACCTGGATTGGCAAATCAACAACTCCAGAATGACCACATACACAGCGGAGAGAGTAGATCACACTCTGCCTCGGCATTGAAGAAGCTCCAGAATTACCGCAATATATTCGTTCCTTAGGCAGGAAATCACCAAATTCTACCTTGAATTTCAGTAAAAGCTCTCTCTAATCTCAAGGAAGAAGAAGATGAACGGATGGGTAGAATCACCCAAACCCTAGCAATGGGCAAAAGCTCTCTCTCTCTTTCTGGATAAAACTTTTTAGACATCTTTTTTTTCAATTTTTTAATATATTTATTTTTGTAATGGAATGATTTTAAATGCAATTAATTTCGTTATTAAAAGTAGAAATGAGGAAGAAGTGGGGCAGTCTCGCCAATAAATTGGACATGGATGTAAATTAATAAAAATAGAGGTATTTTTTTCATTTTAAACTTATTTTAGGGTATGGATTACTATAAAGACTTTTTAAATAACCGGGAATTGTGTACTTTAGACAAACAAAATGAAGAACGAGGGAGTATTACTTAAATAACTTTAGAATAATATGTGCAGTAACTGCAGTTGCACACTGAGAGGTGACATTAGAGCATCCCCAACAGATGTGCTAAAAGTTTTTCTAAAATGGAGAAGCAAAAGTCTACTTCAACTCCAATAGCTTCTCCATTTTGCAGAATATAACCTTTCTTATTTAAGTCTAGTCACTTATCTATTTTGAAGAATTCAATGTTTATTAATTATTATTTTTATTTAACTGACAGAAATGAAAGTATAATGCAATCTTACTCTAAAAATAATTAATTTTTCATTTAAATAATAAAGAAATAATTATACTAAAGAATCATAATGTGAATAAGGAAATACATGCATTCATAATTAGGTGTTGGAAAGACTATATATTATTGTTTAATGGTTTTTAGGGTCGGTACCGATCGACTAAAATATTTATGACTTTTTTTAAGCAAAAATATTTATGACTTATATTCACATAAACTCAATAAAATTAGGACTTATGTGAGCAAAAAGTTCATGCATTCACGAGAAGCTATATTAATTAAAACTATATATTTTATAATATATATATGATGAATTTGCATTATATATATTTAACACTAAAGGAAAAACTTAAATTTTACACTCAAATTATATAAACCTTCTACTATTAACATAAATGCATTTTGAAGAAAGAAATAATTACCATAAATAGAGAATCCCCTACATTTTGAAGAAAGAAACTTATATTTTATAAGGAATAATTTTTTCCCCCATCTCCATTATAGAGAATGAGATGGAGAAGCTGTTGGGGTAAAAAAATGAGCTATAATCCCCCAAATCCCTCATTTTCTCTATAATAGAGAAGCTGTTGGGGATGCTCTTATCAACCCAATTTGGGACGTTGATTTTCTCATGCAAAATACGCTCTTCAAAGAAACGATAACAGACACGGTCAAGAAGGAAGGTAGTGGATTCCGAAACCAATTTATACCCATTTTAAACAGACCGTACTAAAAGGAACAACAAACCCCATTCCATCTGAACTCTCAAGTCCAAACCTGTAAGAATAGGCAACCAAACACTCTTAGGGCCTGTTTGGTTACATGGTAAGAATCGGGTTGGTATAGGAAATCGGGTTGGAATGAGATTGGGATGAGGAATGTGGTTGAGTGATTTTAGGTACGAGTAATACATTGGTCTAGAGTGGGGTACGGAGTTATGTGTAAAAGTGAGGAATGGGTGATTTTAGGTACGAGTAATCCCATTCTTAACCAAACAAAAAAATAAGTTTCATCCATTCCCAACCCAATTCCCTATACCCAAGGTATAGAAACAAACAGGCCCTTATGAACAATGCAGAGTAAAATAAAGCAAGCCACGCACCCAAAACCATGATAAAATATAGCCTACATGCTGAGAGGTAAAATAAATGAAAAGGAAATAAGAGATGCAAAAGATGCATTTGTTATCTGTACAATGAGAAGAAATCCTTGCTACACAATATACAGATGGAACATCAACTTAGCCGTAACAAAATAGGCCTCGTCTCGTAGTCATAAATCGAATGCCCTTTTTCACAGCACAAATGCATCCATGACGATGGCAAGAAGTGAAGATATCAATACGAGTAGCTTAATTCCGACATGGGCAGTCTCTGCACAAAACATGGGAGTTGCATAAGGATCAAACCAAAAACGTGTCACAGACTCACAGGAAGCGTAAAGCATAACTAATGACTTATCCTTCACAGAATTTGATAGCATGCAGAAGTTTAATACATGAACTGATTGCAAAAAGTAGTATATACGACTTAACAGCTGAAGTCCTAAAACATGATCTGTGAACTCAACACTTCTGAGCTCAAATTCTTGACACACGCAGATACAATCTTTTCATATTTGACAGAAAAAATGTTAAAAGTACTGAACATAACTAATCAAACTTACCAGCATGTCCTGAACTCTTTTGTGTTGGTCGTGCAGGTAATGACTTCTCTGTACACATAGCAGAAGTATCAGTGTATCTCTATATCAGGCAATTGCCTCTATCAAGAAATATTAGTCACTAATAAAATGTGAATGAAAAAAAGTGACTGATAGTACCTGCACAAAGAGAAAAGGAAGACATAGAAGATGACAAGGGCCAAGGTGCACCAGTATCGTCAGTGAAATCACAAGTGATACTATAGCCGGTGACATTGTCAAACACTATATCTGCAGGCATACTTTGAAGAAGACATCCTGCGGGGAGTGCCAATGAGTAAGCGAGGAACCAAAGAAGAAAAATAAAGAGCTGGCTAGAGCTATTTACTAATAAAGGTTCAATAACATTAAAGCTATCTACAGTAGATTTGGATGTTCAAAGGTGAATAGAAATACAAACCTTGTTCTCCATTTCCTGGTGTTCCATTGCCTATCAAGTACCCCATAGAAGAAATCAAATTACATGTTATGACAAAAGCACGATGAAAGATTAAGAAATGTAAGAAAAGCAATGTTAAGGATACCTTGGAGGCTGAAGTCTCTTAAATCCACGTCACAAAGCTCATAAATATTTGTCATAACACCAGCCTCTTGCAACATTGATGCCAAAGTTGTTGCACATATTATCGCTTGCCTGTTTGTAAGTAGCATCTGAGTTTGTAAACGGCCAATATAAGCATTTAAAGCGCTACAGCAAGAAGGACTAGGTGCTGCCACATTATGACAAGCTTTTGCAACTTCTGATGGCTGACCAAGTTTAAGAGGACAAACTGCAGAAGAAATTGCACACTCCATAATTAGCAGTTTATATAATGAACAGGAATAAGACAAAAAAAGGGACATTAGCTTCCAATAAAATAAACATTGCATCCAGCACAAGACATCGCCTAAAGCTTAAAACCATACAATTAGTCAAAATGACGAACAATAAGATTTGGAGTGTACAAATTGGAAGGGGAAGAGCTCTGAGTTGATCAAATTGGGTCTCATGTTAAGGGTTGAAAGAACTGGGATCAGTGTGTATGAAATAAACAAATGCAAGTATAAGAATGGATGTACTAGACTTTTGGAGAGCCACTCAAAGCAAACCACAAACCATGAGAGGATCCTCTTGAGATAATCACATAATAAGATTCAATGTAAAAAAAATAAAAACTGTCAGATTATGTACCTTTGTTTACTTTACATGAAGATAACACACGGAACACACTGTTAGCATCTTCTAATGGAAGCTTTCTCGCAAGCCATGAATATACTACCCCTTTACAATCACTAAGAGCATTCACACTAACAGCTCCTCCAACAGCCGTTTTGCTCCCACCGACTGTGAATCCACCTTCAGAAAGCTGAAGGGCGGCTTCAGCAATTGCAGATTGACACACAGGAGTGCAACACTCTTTAAGTTGATCAACTGCAGTGCATGCTTCCAACAATTGGCTAGTATTCACTACTTTCTCAAATGAGGATAGACTCTTCACAGGACATGAGATAATTGTGAGATTTGATGATTTGACTGAGCAAATGGAAGCTACAGTACTATTAGCCCCTCTGCTAGCCAGAATATTAACAATATCTGAAAAACAATCTTTAGCAAAAGACTCCTGCAGTATTAACTGATCAGCACTCCTGTAGTAGCCCTGGAAGATGTGAAGCAGGCTGCTAAACTGTGGACAACACATAGCATTTCCTAAAACTAAAGCGAATGTCGGGGGGCAATCAGATGCTGTTTTGTCAAAGATATTTGATATGGCAGTGAAGTTTACAGGACACTTTCCAGTCAACACTGGATCATATCTTGTAGGAAAGGTTGGAAACGGTGGAAAAACAGGCTCCTCTGGGACTGGATAATGAGGAAGAACAGAAGGTGATATCTCTATGGGTCCAAAGAGCCCACTGGATGGTGAATGCACAACCTCAGACTTTGATGAATGATATTGTTCAGGAAGAATTTCCAAAGAAGCAACACCTTCCGAGGTGGATAGCCAAAATATAAGCAATATGACCTCGTGGAAGCAACTACCTGCATCATTGATGCAATATTTCAATCTATAGGATGCTTTGTAATGAGTTATCATAAGCAGAGAAAAACAAGCAAAAAGGAGCTTGAGCATCAAGAATGGTGGATAACAACTAGATGACCCAGCATGATTACTAAACATGAAAAAGTTCCATAATTAATGATGCAAAACAGTGCTACAAACTGATAACATGTGAATTCAATCAATACAAGCAACCGGGTCATAAGTCATAAAAGATCAAAAGGCACTTCGAGTTTTAAGTTTAAGCAACCCGGTAATAACTAAATTTTTCTTTATAGTAAACAAGCTAAGGATCCTTCAATAACTATTTGAAAAATGCCACATCCAACCAATAAACGTTCTAACATTAGCACCCTGATTGAATGCTGTGAAAGATACGCTTATAATCCACCATAAGCTTCATTTCGGAAACAAGATAAAAATGGAAGCTTAGAATTATCTCAATAAGACAGTATCAGATATTGACACTTCTCATATCTTCTATCGTTCCTAATTTGAAGCTCCAATGAAAGTTGATTGTCAAACAAAGCCATCGATCAAACATTTATTGGTTGGCAGTTGTGACACTTCTCTTATCCCATTCTCATCTCATTGTCTACCACTCCCTCTAATGCTAGTATGTTCATTTGATCACATAACATAGAATTTGGATTCTACAAGTATTCTTGTTGATATTTTACTTTCATCGTTTAAGTGGTTTATCTCCTGAAATAAAGGTTCCTAGAGGAAATTGCCATTTCCAGAACAAACGTGTACAGATATAACAAGGTGGCACACATTTAAGGATTTATAATATGAAAAACTAACACAGTAAAAATATAAGTTTTGCCTCACCCATTTACATGATGCTAGTACCCCTAACAAAAGTAAAATTCCAAATCACACATTTATTAATAGATTCTTAGCCTTCAGGCTACTATACCTGAAGTCCTGAACAGAATTTATATCAAAATTCAGTTTCAAATTTTGGTAAGCAGATAAATTCAGAGAGAAGTCTATTCTCCTAAACTCAACAAGCACCTTTAAAAACAACTTACTCTTCAAGCGAGGAGCAATCTTCAAACGGACCATGATCCCATTAACCGTTGGGCATCATCAAGGTCCTTGGGAGAAATTGCCTCAAGATGGACTATGATTTGCACAATAAAGCTCCAGATCCATATTCGGGTGCAGTTCACTCAAATTGATAGAAATCTGTTAAGCAAAGGATGCATACATGCATACCAGTTGTAAGTACTAGCTTTCCTTATGACATAATATAACATCAGGCAAGAAAAAGGATAGAAACAAGCAGCTACACTAACGCAGGGAGTTGGTAAAGTACATACATTGACATCTAAACAAGGACTAAGAGAGCAAATTCTTAATGAACGGAACGGACAAGTATCCTCCGGAGAAAATTAGCCAAATCGATACTGCAACTAAGTGGCAATTTCCAAATCCGCGGCGTGAAACGTCAGCATTTCTCACAATTCACGGTTTCTACACTCGTAACAGGTTAAAACCCTAAAAATGGTGAAATTCCAATCTGGATGGCAGCCTCTCAAACAAACAGCCAGAAAAACGTAAGCTTAATTCCGCGGAAAGAGAAAGAAGTAGAGAAGAGACTGGTTTATACCTTGAGAGATTTCCCGTTAGGTGAGCTACAGTGAACACGGGAGGCTGCCGGAGGCGTTGGCGGTGGTCGGCGAATCTTCTGGCGAAGGATCAGTGAGATCGGGCGAAGGTGAAGGAACGATGCCGGATTTGGTGGTTTAGGGATTCGATTCGGTGGGATGAGATGGAACTGGAGGGAAGGAGTAGGCTGAGGAAGAGAGGTGGATGGTGGTGTGGTGTGGTGTGGTGTGAGATTGGACAAAAGTTGAGAGAGAGCTGATGAGTGAGGCAGAAAAATGGAAATGGGGGATTTTTGCTTTCTTTCTTTTTTCGCCTAATTTTGCCCTTGCAACGGCTAATTTGTTCTGTTTTTTCTTTTTTTTTCTTTACGGTTGGTACTCGGGACCTGTTTCGGCTGTTTGGATTATAGTATAGGGAAATTTGCATTTAATCACCCCTTATTTTATACTTATTGCATTTAATCACCCTTTATATTTTTTTGTATACTTAATCACCCCTTATTTGTAAATATTTGCATTTAACCACCCATTTGACAAAAATGGTATTCTCTCAAAAATAAATGACATATTTGCCCTTATTTTTAATTTTTGTTTTATAAAAATAAGAGTTATTAAGCTCATATAGTATCTCCCAACTGAAAAAATTAGTTTCGGATCCTAAAACTCCTCTAAAGTTGTATAGTTGGTCCTTGAATTGTATATCCCTACTAATTTTTTTTTTTTTGAATCCTAACACTCCTCTAACGTTGTACAATTTTTTTGTTGAGACCCGATCTGAAATCAATGGGTCAAAGAAAGACCCGACTAGGTCATTTATTGGATAAAACTTGAAACCCAAGATCTGATGGGTCTACCCGAAACACTGTTCTGTAAAAATAGTATATCCTTCGTAATTGAATAATCTAAATACTTTATTATTAAGATGGATACATAAATAATATTTTTTTGCTTTATTATAATAATTAAATACAATTAATTTTATTAATAGCTACGTCATCCCAAATTCATACGAGCTTGAAGTGAACGAACCCGAAATGAATCAATCGGATCATGTAATAGAGGGAATAATATTTTTATATAAACTATGGGTGGTTAAGTGCAACTATTTGTAAATAAGGGGAGGTTAAGTGCAGAAAAAAATATAAAGGGTGGTTAAATACAATAATTTGTAAATAAGGGGTGGTTAAATGCAAAAAAAATATAAGGGGTGGTTAAATGCAACAAGTGTAAAATAAAGAGTGGTTAAATGCAATTTCCCCTATAGTATAACTAGTACAAATCCCGTATACTCTTTTAACTCGGGAACTTATAATCCAAATTCGATAGACCAAAGTTGAAACCTATTGATCTATATATGTACTTTTTTATTCATATAATATAATTCTAAAATATATTCTAATTTTCATATTTATATTATTAATGAATATACTATTGATATATGTGAAATTTTTTCACTATTCTTCAAGATTTAATAATGACAAAAAAATGTATACTAATTAATAAGAAAATTTTGTAAAGATATAAAAGAAAATCATTTGAATTTCCTTATTCATATAAGGATAAATAATTGAGTAAAATATTAAGTGTATATAAGGAAATTAGATAAGATATCAAAAAGGTATATAGGTTATTTTTTGAAAATCAATACAAAAAATAAAATTATTAATTTATTCAGGTTTGATGACGTGGCGCAAATTTTAACAAAGACTTGGGTTCTGCTTTATACTGTATTATAGTAGATAATAATATTATTTTGTACTTTATTTTAAAAAGTATGTTATAGTAGTATATAGTATTAATCAACTTTTTATTATCATATACGTATTATTTAGATCACTTGTTATATTTTAATACTTTATTGCCATATGAAACTTAAATGGGGATGTATAATGTCTTAAAAAATTAAAAAATAATCATAATAACATTTTCTAAATAAAATAAAATTAAATATGAATACTACATTATAATCAAATAGAATGATGTTAATAAAACTTCAGACCCTTGGAGTCAAATGGTCAACATACTACAGTCCACCTGACAAGGTATTAAATTAAAAACTAAAAATCTATACTATATATTAAAGTCGGAGAATTTCGAGCCTCCACGTTAATTCTGGCCCCGCTTGATTTTAATTTTTTTTTTCCAACTCAAATAGATAATAACAACTCTATATTTATCTTTCAAATCATACTATTTATCTTTAAGGAAATTTGTTTCCAAAATTTCTTTAATTATCTAATCTTTAACTTTTTCTGTATCTAATTTTTCTTTTTTTCTTTTTATACTTACTCATTTAATATTTATCTATCAAATCATATTAACCATCTTTAAATTTTCCTTCTAAAAGATATACCAACATTATTATACATTATTTATTTGATCGTAGGCTTCGTACGTACGTGCCATGCAATTGGAATATTAAATTTTCCTTTACTAAAATTTCCTTCAAATGATAATAAAATTTCCTTCAAATCATATTTAGTTTGTTTTGATCGAGTTATGTTGGTTCATTCAATTTATTTATTTGATCTCTTAAAAGTACCTTATTATACATTATTTATTTGATCTCTTAATTTTATTTTGGAAAATTATAAGATAACACATAATACATACAATTTTAATGATCAAATTTATTGAACCATTTATATTTTTAAAGTCATATGATTGGAAAACAAAAACCATATGAAATATTCGATGTAATATCTATACTATATATTAAAGCCGGAGAATTTCGAGCCTCCACGTTAATTCTGGCCCCACCACATGTTAAATTCATTATAAATCAATTCTCTATCTTTAATAATTTACAAATAATAAATTCTCATATGTATCTATCTATATACCATATGTTGATATATCCGAATAATGAGTTAGGTTCCGGTGAGGACTACTCTTATGGTAAGGACAACCCCTTACGGTAAGGACTAACCTCATCCATTGGATTTACCTCCTTACCTTATAATGGATGGTCCATATTATTTTAATTTTTGTATTTTTCAAAAAATAAAAAAAAATCAATTTTTTAATTAATTTTGATTAATTTTCATTTTCAAAAAAATCGAATAATATAAAAATTGAACTTCCTTTAATAAAAATTGAACTAACACTAAGAAAAAATTGAACATATTGTACAAAAAATTGAACCCGTACAAAACTACAAATTACAAATTTGAACTTCTAGTACACGTAATTGAACTTTTAACATAATAAATTGAACACTTTTGTTGTAAAAATTGAACTACCACATTTTAGGGTTATAATCACTGTATTTGTGAAGAAAGGTATATTTTTATTGTTTTTATTTTTATTTTTTAGTTTTTATTTATGTATTACAGAAAAAATATTTTTGAATTAATAAATTATTAAACTAAAACAAATTTATTTTTGTGAAAATCGAATTATACAAAAAATGAACTCAAAAGATATAAAAGTTGAACTCATAGAACAAAAAATTGAACTAATAGTTAAAAAAAATATCGTTTTCGTAAAAAAAAAAAAGAAAAAAACTCTATCGTGAAAATATTTTTTTAAAAAAAAAATTTGGACCCTTCATTATATAATAAGGAGGTAAATCTAATGAATGAGATCACTCCTTACCATAAGGAATAGTCCTTACCATAAGAGTACTCCTCACTTGAACCAAAACCTATAATGAACGGTCCAGATTTTTTTTTAAAAAAAATATTTTCAGGATAGAGTTTTTTTTGTTTTTTTGTACGAAAACGATATTTTTTTTAAACTATTAGTTCAATTTTTTGTTCTATGAGTTCAACTTTTATATCTTTTGAGTTCATTTTTTGTATAATTCGATTTTCACAAAAATAAATTTGTTTTAGTTTAATAAATTATTATTTCAAAAATATTGTTTTTGTAATACATAAATAAAAACTAAAAAAATAAAAAAATACCTTTCTTCACAAATACAATGATTATAACCCTGAAATGTGGTAGTTCATTTTTTACAACAAAAGTGTTCAATTTATTATGTTAAAAGTTCAATTACGTGTACTAGAAGTTCAATTTTGTAATTTGTAGTTTTGTACGGGTTCAACTTTTTGTACAATAAGTTCAATTTTTTCTTAGTGTTAGTTCAATTTTTATTAAAGTAAGTTCAATTTTTTTATTTTTTTATTTTTTCGAAAATAAAAATTAATAAAAATTAATTAAAAAATTAATTTTTTTTTGATTTTTTGAATAATACAAAAATTAAAATAATATGGACCATTCATTATAAGGTAAGGAGGTAAATCTAATGGATGGGGTTACTCCTTACCGTAAGGGGTTGTCCTTACCATAAGAGTAGTCCTCACCGGAACCTAACTCTCCGAATAATATATGTATCTATAATCCTTATTAATTTTATAAATAAAAAATATTCATATTTATCTATCTAATTACCATATATTGATATATCAGAATAATATCTATATCTATATCTATAATCTATCAAAATAATATCTTATATCCGTATTAAAAATTATTTATCGAGTCATTGACCACTCTGATTCGAATCTCGTGGTATGTCATCTTACACTCTGTTTCGTTCATGCTTCACTTCATTTTGTATAAGTATCTTTTGAAATTTATATCCTATGCATGATGCATGAACTATATTACACCTAATAGATTGGCATGAATCGATGATTGTGGAACATTGAAAAATCATTCAAGATAAACTTATATGGGCATAATTTAGGGTTTATTTTGTTGATTCCACGTACGTGCATGATTCGATTCCGGCAAAAATATAAGAAATCAAATTAAAAATCAATTTATAACGACTAAAAATGACACATTCAGAGCAAATTAAATGATTCGACCAAAAAAAAGAGCAAATTAAATGAGTTGCATGCATTATGCATATACTTTTTTTTTCGAAACATACTAGATTATTGCCCGTACCCTGTACGGAACACGATCGATAATAATTTTTTGATGTATTATTCAATCAATAAAGGAATGCATAATAATATTATTAAAAATTAGATATTTATATCATCTTTTTTATCTGAAATCGTTAAAATATTTTGTTAATCCAAAATTGTTATTTGATGTTAAGAATAAACTTAAAATTTATATAATATGACTTAATTAAAAAGTATAGATAAAGTACTGTAATATTATTTCAAAATATATTTGATTAATTAAAATAAAATCATATGTGCTACAATATGAAATTTCAAGTGAAATATTTTATCAACTTATATATTTTTATAATTAATAAGATTTATAGAAGTCAAAAATTAAGTTAATTATGACTTATTTAAATAAATATTTTAGAAAAATAACCAGTGATAATATTTTTTAAAATATAATGAATATTTTAATTGATATTGTAAAATTATAATTAATTTAAGGATAACAGGTTTATAGATTAATATGATTTATAAATAAATAGTATACACAAATTTAGTTTATATATTTTTCAAAGATATTTTATCTGTAGCTTAAATTATAAACTTATGGGACAAAAAAGATTGACAAAGAAAAATGATGAATGTATATGATTATAAAAATACAATAAAAACAAAAATTCAGAGTGACAAATAAGTTTAACAAATTAATTATAATTTTGATTTACAAAAAAGAATGTCTAAGCAAATAGTTGAAAAAGATAGAAATTAGGTGAAAACGATAGATGATATACAATTAATAAGAATAAGAATACTTTAAAATTTTTTTTCTAAATTTTTTTTTTTTTTGCAAAAGGTAAACTTTAGGTCCCCTTTCTAAAAAAGGGCCTACCTAGATCATCCTTGCGAATGATTGTACTAAACTCCTTCAGGAGGGGAACTGGGTCCGGAACTCTATTTTCCGGGGTTGGAAGAGTCACACTTCTTGGGCTCTGGGCAATGAAGTTGTTGTAGGCGTCCAAAAAATGGGTTGGAATGTCTTTCTTGGACAGAAAATCTGCAGCTTGGTTGCATTCACGGAAACAATAAAATATCCTGACTTCAGAGAAGCGCTGAAGAATATGGGAGACGTCATGGAGGATGGTTGCAATTTCCCAAGGAACCTTCCAGGTCTGTTTCAGACTGTTGATCACAGTGAGATTATCACCTTCTATGATTATCTTCTTCAGGTGAGAAGAATCAGCCCAGCGCACCGCATCAAGGAGAGCTAGAGCTTCTGCTTGCAGCGCATTAAGCGCTTGACAAGGTCGTCTATTCAGAGCAAGCACCCTACCATTCGCAGAACGGCAAACAAAGGAAATGTGGGAGCTTCCATCTGACTTCATTGATGCATCAAAGTTTATTTTTACCCATCCATGATCAGACTTGCGCCAGAATAGAGGCTTGTGGTTAGAGGATCCCTTCCTACGACCGGGATTTGGTGTCGCCGTTTTCCAAGTAGTATATGTTGTGAAAATGATGTTAGGCAGCGAAGCGGGATCCACACGAGCCTGGCTGCCGAAGATGGTTGCATTTCGGAAAGTCCATACCTGCCACCAAAGGAAACACATGAGTTCAAAGTGCTCATTTCTTTTACGGGTATGTTCTAGGTTTGTTGTGAAGTTATTGTGAAAGACAAGAGAGATTGGGAGATGAAATTTTTGCTGTATTTGGTACACAAGGGACGTAGTGAAGGGGAAATGAAAAAAAAGGTGGTTGGCTTCTTCTTCTGCAGCATCACAAAGACAACAATAACTGTAAACCTTGTGAAAGTGCCGGTTCAGCCTTTCCATGGTTGGGAGCCCATCCGAGCAAGCTTTCCATAGGAAGGATTGAATTTTGGGTGGTATTTCGAGGCGCCAGATCCAGGAGCCATTAAAATGATTACGAGGGCCTTCTTGTCTTAACAGCTTGGAGGCCGTCTTTACAGAGAAGCAAGCCCGGCCCATAAGGCGGGGTAGACTGGGCGCTTGCCCCAAGCCCATAAATCAAAGGGGCCCATATATTTTTTTCTATTTGCATTATAAGCCCAACATATAATTATTCTGATATGAAAAAACTAAAACCTAGGCATCCATTAAGTACCCCATTTAATTAAAGGGGCCCATCTATTACGTTCTTTCCTACCCCCAATATATCATTAATGGCTGATCAGGGGATCAATATTACAGCCTAGAAACAAGAGAGGATAAAAGTCATAAAACCCATTTAATTAATTCAATTTCTTTTGTCTACAACTTTACAGTTCAGTGTTCTTTTATGTATTCGACTGATTTACTAAATCTTTGTGTTTCATATTCAATGTCGGGTAGGTATTCCAAAAGAAATTCATATATGAAATCTAGGATTAAGCCCACTTATAGATAGAATTACTTCGTGCCTTCCTCTTATTGGAGATTCCACTAATTATGTTCTAATAGTATTATAATCTGTTTTTGCACACTTCTGTTACTCTAGCTATAGTTGGTGTTGTTTTTCTTTTTACACTATTACAATAATACAAAAGTCCAAAACTTTAGTATTTTTATTTGTGATGTGATTAATATATATGTTTCTAGTATTAGTGATATATGAATTCTATTAATTAAGGGGCCTTATTTGACCACAAAAAAATTATATTAAGGAGTCTTATAAAGTTCACTCGCCCAGGGGCCTTCGATGGCTTAGGACCGGCCCTGCAGAGAAGGCTCCATCTAGGGCAGGGGTCCAGATGATACAGTCCTCAATCTCAGTAGCTAGAATATGGATTTTGACAATATACTCAACTAAATCCCTAGGGATGGTCTGGAGTAGTTTAGCAATGTCCCATTGCTTGTCATGGGTGATGAAGTCCGAGACTAGTGCCTGGATGTTTCGGCCATAAAAAAAAGGAGGTAGCGGAGTCTCGGTGGCCCAGGGGTCCGTCCAGAACCGGATTTTCCGTCCCGAGCCAAGACGCCAGCGTAGGCCTTTACAGAATGTATCTCGTAGCTGCAAAAGACGACTGAACTGCCAAGAGATATTTGGTTTTCTTTCATACTCAAAAATATTCGAGGATCCAATGTACTTTTCAGTTATGATCCGAACCCACATGTTATTTGGCTCGTTGAGAATTCTCCATAATAATTTTAATTGTAACGAGATGTTGACTGATTCAGCTCTTCTGAAGTTTAGACCACCTTCCTCTCTAGGAGCACATATTTTGTCCCAAGAGATGAGAGTGTGATAGCGTGGTGTGTATTTATTCCATAAGAAATCCTTGTTGACCTTATCAATTTGGTCCAGTATTTTCTTAGGGAGTAAGAAGCTTTGCATTAAGAAGTTAGTTTTAGAGGTAAGGTTTGCTTGGATTAATATGCTACGCCCTGCTTGGGATAGGGAGCTAGCTTTCCATCGAGACATTTGTTTTTTGAGGTTTGATATAGCTTCATCGAAGATCTGGTTCTGAACACGGCCGCGAACAATCGGTATGCCGAGGTACTTTTCCAGGTTAGCTGTCAGAGGGATGTTTAAGAAGCTTGCAAGAGCAGCAGCTTCAGGGCGCGGAATATTACTAGAGCATTGAAGACTGCTCTTATGGAAATTTATGACAAGACCGGTCTTTTGGGCAAAATTATCTAAAGTTGTCTTAATGAATTTCATGCAGCTTTGTGTTGCATCTGCCAGAATCATAGTGTCATCCGCAAAACTCAAAAATGGTAGACATGTGCCGTTCTTAGTCAACTGGATTCCCACCCTTCGGGAGGGGCTATCAGCTTCTCTTGTGAGAGTTCTAGCAAGAAATTCCATGGCAATGATGAAAATATAGGGTGCTAGGGGATCACCCTGTCGGATACCCCTCATTGGCTTAAAGATGGGTCTTGGTTCATCATTCACTAGCACAGAGAAAGACGCTGTGGTGATGCATGTCATGGTCCAATTGATCCATTTCTGGTGGAAACCAAATTTTGTCAGAATTTCTTTGATAAAATCCCACTCTAGCTTATCATATGCCTTTTCCATGTCAAGCTTAAGGGCCATCCAACCTTTTTTTCCTTTCTTTTTCCGGTGAAAAGAGTGGAAGATTTCATGAGCTAGAAGAATATTGTCCTGAATTACTCTACCTTGAAGAAAAGCCCCTTGAAGAGGATGTATGATCTTGGGGAGAATGTTTCGGAGTCTGTTCGCCATATTTTTCTAAATTTTATTTTCTTAAATGGAGTGGGGCCAGAATTAACATGGATGTATTAACACATGAATGCATAAAGAGAAGTGAAAAATGTATATAATAAACTATCCAAATTTTATCTAACTATACAATCTAGATTCATCCTAAGAGTATATAAATATTAACACATGAATTGATTGTAAATTGAAAAACACGTAAAGAGAAGTGAAAACCCAAATCCTTATTATTTCTAAATAATATCCACGTTAGGATTACGGGACATAAACCCAAATCTTGATTAATTGTATGTAGAGTTACGCAGGGTATCAAACATCTTATACATAGTACGGGTACCTCGGCGATGCATCTATTAATTCCTATTAAACGGTCAAAAACCCTTACAAGGTACGGGTATAAAACTAGTTAAAAATTAAAAATTCGACCAAAAAGATGAGAACAAATAACAATTGATGCTTATGGGCCAATTTTGGCCCATAATAAATGGGCTGCGCTATGATCACCATCTCGATCTGTAGGGGGGGGTCGTGTTCTCACAAGTCTGTGATATGACCATCACGTTTTTATTTTTTGGATGAAGGTTGAACCAAATTAAACAATGCATTGACCATCACTGTAATTAGTAGAGTGTTGATATGACCAGGTTCACAGAGGTTGGTAACTTTAAAAGGCATATAAAAATAAATAAAAAGATGTTAAGAGTATAAATAAGGCCAATGAGAAGTGGCTTTTTGCCCACAGAGTAGAGTAGAAGTGGAAGAAGAAGAGGGTGAAGGAAGCCAAGGAAAGAAGACCCCACAATGTCACTAGGTAAATGCATGCATACAATTAAAGTACGCACAGCTACACATGGGATGGGATTGAGAAATAAAGATTCACGTGCACCCACCACAGCCCACAGAACGGGTAGTAAAATTATTTACAGTAGGGTTTTACTGCTACGTACCTCTCTGCGTGAAATTGAGAGGACACTTACACGGGGAAGGGCTTAAGTAGGTCACATAAATTCACCTACCCACACACTCCATCATCTATATATAAATCTCTATCCACAAATTGTACTATCAATTTTGTTCAGATTCGCAGCACTAGCTATTGCATATGTTGCTCCGGTTGGATCAAAGTTCACACGGTTCAGCTGTATGTGTCCAACTGGTTTTTACAAACTAAACTACATGAATAAATATAGACTGCATGCCTCCTTAAAGTTATACAGTATATATTAGAAGTCATTACCCTTGCTACGCACGGGTTTAAAAATTCTTTTTAAGTTTGATTAATCAACTTTAATTGAAAAGTCTGTTAAATATAATTTTAAATCATAATTTAAGTCATTTTCTCGAAGCATAACTTGAATTCCTTTAATTGAAAACTCTTGGGCTCCATACAGTTAAAAAACATATTTTAATTCCTTTTATTTATGAAATATCAATGAGATCAAAACAATCAATCTTAGGTCACTCAGTGTCATGACATATTGATGAACCTTTTGGAATCTATGTTAACAATTTGGAATTACGCGTGAAATAAATATGAAACACCTTTTGTTAACTAACATGGGGAACTTTCATTCTTTATTAACTAAGAATAAATTTATTTCTCACCTTTATCAGGGCAATGATTTGTAAAAGGCTACTTCATATGTTTATTACATATATATATACATATTAGAAATATTATTATTTAATAATACACATTTAAAAATTATTATTCTTAAATGTTGTACAATTGTTATTTTGTGAAATACGTAAACGATATACTTGTGTCCTTGATGAAGTATAATTATTTTTTTGGTAGAATTTGATGAAGTATAATTAACAATGACTAAAATCTTAAAGCGAAATTGAGATGCTATGTCCTGGACAATAGTTCAGGTTTTATATACCTGTGTCAATTCAAAATAAAGATCGAATTAAAAAATACACAAATAATAAAATTTTATAAAAATATAAAGGTTGATAATCGCCAAAAAAAGTAAATATAAAAATACACATAGCACTAATTATGAGTAGGTCATAAATGAGCCAAGGTATGATAATATAAAATATAATAAAAACATTATAATTTGTATAGAATGTTTTATAGTATTATACACACAACACAAAAATGTTGCTAGAGAGGTTTGAACCTCAAACCTTTGGGTTACTAAATAAAGGGTTTACCGCTATGCCATTGTGATTGATTTGATTATGATTGCATATTGTTTAATTATATAGGGAAGATTGCAATAGAAGTTAATGGAGCAATAAATGAGGACACCACCTAACTTTTATATATATATAGATATAGACTAGTATTTCCGGCCCCTGCCTACGGCAGGGGGCAACGCTCTTTTTATACGGCCTTTATATAATTTGATTTAAATGTAGAAACACATTTGATAGAGTTATAATGCGTCTTAACTCTTAAGCTTTTCTTATTACGGTACATTATATGTATGTATGGAAGCCATTCAGAAATAATAACTAACGGGTCAAAATAGGTACCTTGCATGTACTCATTATTTTACTTAGAATTTGTTTGGATATATAAGTAAGAAAGTATGTAGCACCGTAAGTAATTTTCGACGAGGATAAAATATTTCACTTGAGATTTCATATAGTATCACATATGATTTTTGAGTTGATCAAATATATTGTGAAATAAAATGATAGTATTTGATCGATATTTTTTATTTAATTCATAGTATATAAAATTCGAATTCAAATTTATTTTTAACATCAAATCATGCTTTTGGATTAACAAAATATTGTAATGATTTTGAATAAAAAAGACGATATCAATGTCTAATTCCTAATAATATTATGATACATTTCTTTATCAGTTGAATAATACATTGAAAAAATATTATTGATCGTGTCCCACACAGGGTACGGAAAATAATCTAGTTTTTTTTTTAATACATACTATGGATGTGTGAATATCAATATATAATGTATATTTTTTGGGGGGAGATGTCTCTTTCATTTTTAAAACTTAAATTTAAAGTGACCTTAGGTGGGTATAAGAATTCTCTTTGCATCTTCATATCCCGCGATGTTAACATAACGAATTATCAACTATTGAAAAAATTTAAAAAATAGTCAAATGTTATCAATCCAAGCAAAACATGCACAATCCTTTTTACTATATACTGTATATGAGCTGTATAGGTACGCTACAATGATCCCCAAAATACATGCATATACTAAAAAGAACTGAAACCTATTCATTTGATTTGCTAATCAATTTATACATACCATTTTTTTCCCTAATCAAAAGAGTTGACTGAATTTACATGCCATATATAAAAAGAAGTGCAAGAAAAGGGAAAATAGAGGCAAATCAGAAAATCAAGGGAAGTAGTGATCTCTCTTTCAAACTCATAATACAACATTTTTTCAATTCTTGCCTGTACAAAAGGCACCTTGCTCATCTTATGAATATTCAAGATTTAAAAAAAAAACTAAAAAAGAAACATATCGACAAAAAAGGAACTGAGGGGAGCTGAAGGACTTGTAGCTTCATAGCCAATAATCAGGAAAGTAAAACTAATTCTCATACAGGCAAGGAGAGGTGAGGAGTAGTATATGCTTGATTGCATCAACGGCTCTTGAACAATTGCTGACCACAAGGCTAAGCTTAAGCTTCTGTTGTCTCCTCACTTCTAAAAATTAACAAAAAAAATAAGAAAAAAAATATTAAAAAAATCTTATTCAAATCATTAAATCCATAAGCATAAATTATGCTAATGGCAACGACAATTCTGTTGTCTCTTCACTTTGCTCTAGACTCCTCTTTCCTTCAATCTCCCAATCCTCCTTTTTTGCTAATTAAGCATTCCATCATGGGATTTGACCTCCGTTTTCTGCCTAGACAGATTCTTGACCGGTGAAGCCTATTTTCTGGAGTTTCAGGCACAAAGCAACTTGTTCGTGATTATTCAGTCATTTGCTTGAGCGGGCCATGAGCCAATATCTATTCCCTTTGGCTATTCCCTTGATATATGCGTCAACTATGATAATAAGACAATACCATATGTCACACGAAAAATACCAAATAAATCCATACCCAATATAGAAGAGGCAGTAGAATCAAGCTGGGACTACCAAGAACAACAGAGCAGGAAAAAATGGAGACCAAAGACTATTAGGTGTGTTATTAAAGCCAGAGATTCCATCAACATTGATCTTAAAGAGTCCAGTTATGATGGCAAGTATGAGTCCACATCCACCAAAGACACCAAAGATTGTATAAGTCCACTTAAGACTGAAAGGAAGTGTCTTACTTTAACAAAAGTGCATATATTTTCAATACCTGCTTTTGACTCTTAACATCTCTATGATCTATTGGCTAAATACTGCAGCAAAAAAGTTCACATCTGCATGATTTCTCGTATTGCTATTTAAGACAAACCAATTTCAAGTGATGGAGTGAAATGAAAATGTGTGGTAGTGAAAGAGTCTCAGTAAGATATAATACCTGTTGACCAACTTCATCTATATCTGTTGAATCCCTTACAGAAGCCATTGTATGTGCACTATCCATCAGTGTGCTTGAAGACACAGTTGAGTCCATATTCCATACGGACTTACTGAATTGCTGAACCTGCTTGCAAGACCTAAAAAGCAAATATTTTTTAGTATTTTGAAGCAAATTTAGTGCAGCAGACCTACAGACTTAAGATAGCAATAGCTATACTCTGTTCGCCATGTTTGTAAACCAAATACATTCCCTAAGCTTTTGATGTGATCCTTAAATACTCTCCCTTGAATTTAAGGAAGTGACCGACAAAATTGATACTATCTTGATGAAACACACACAGAATGGAGACACCAGAGGGCAACCAAAATTCCTTGGTCAAATTCACTAAATCATGCAAGCAGAGATCAACCCTCTCTGGCCAATGTAGGCTAAAAAAAACTGAGTCTTAACTATCTTACATGAAGAGCATTCAATGTGAAGTAAATAATGAAAATGCCAATGTATGACTTCTTTCCAGTACAATTTCGAGAAAGCAGAACATACCTTGAGCAAGCCATTTTCAAGGAGACAACAGATCGAACTTCTTTTTGAGAAGAAAGAATAGCTAGCAACTTTGCAAATGCTTCAAACGTAGATGCGTCATTGGGAAAATCCAGATATAAAGAGTTGTACCAGTTCCATCACACACAGTACACTTCATTGATTCACCAGACTTTGATCTTTTCCTGTTTACCCAAATCCAAATCAAGAAACTGATCAACTTCTGACAAAGCAAGAGCCCTGATTGAATTGAAAGTATGTTGTGGTAGTGGATGCTCAACCTCCATAGAAAAACATATTACATCTTTTAAGATGTAAATGAATGATGAAAATCTTGTACCTGGCCCATGAATTACACCAAGAACAGCGCGCCGCTAATGGCCGCCACCAGATCGCCGGTCTTAGTGGCAGAGAGGTCGATCACCGAAATCTTCTCGAAGGAGGCCATGGTGGTCACAAAGCGGCGCTCGGTCGACTGGATTGGGGCTTGGCCGTACCCATACAGTGGAGGCTTGCAAACCCTAGCTTCCAACGCCCTCCGAATCCCGTCGCCGAGAAAGTGCCCCTCCGCCCCCAAAACCTAATTGCAAAACCAAACACACTGAATTAGGGCTCACAAAGATTGAGAGGGAAAGAGAGAAGAGGCGAGTTTACCTGTTAAAAAAAATTGAGGGGAATTGGGAGGTGGCGATCGAGAGGCGCGAGCGAGGGGCACTTTCTCACCGTCTCTCAGCTAATCACCGCCCCCAAGGCCGCCAACTCGCTGATCTGGCTCGGGATCAACATCG
Organism: Polygonum maritimum; assembly: GCA_963924305.1. NCBI lineage: Eukaryota > Viridiplantae > Streptophyta > Magnoliopsida > Caryophyllales > Polygonaceae > Polygonum > Polygonum maritimum. The sequence continues at coordinate 10,334,736 of OZ002733.1, read as the reverse complement.
ACGGGTGGACGGGGACGTTCGCGGTGAGGATGAAGGAGCGAAACGTGACGATCTTGACGACGACGATTCGGAGCTTGTCGGGGCTTGGATCTGGAAGATTTGAAGCTTCTCGATCATGGATTCCCTCTATATAAGTTGGTTGTGGATTTGAAGCGTTACTTCCCAAAACATTGATGGTATGGAAACCCGTCGGATGAAAAACTAATTACGTTCCACCGTTACTGTATATCATCGTTAATATTGGGCTTAATCACCCAATTCAACTCAACGGTTTCAAAGGGACATTAAAGGACGCCCTTATTCCATTATTCCGTTCCCACTTTTATGGCGCCACAGCGACACCATTGCATCGTAATAGCCGTTACAACAATAGGATAATGCTCAAATCCACAACAACCGTTATAGGCGTTAACTGAAAGCCTCAATTGGATTTTGAGAGCATCTATATCTATATCTATATCTATACTATCTATATAATTTTGTGTACATGAGGGCTATTTAATGCTCTCATCACACATTAATAATTTTGTAATTATTATATTAAAAATGAATAGCATTTAACATTTAAAAATAAGCATATATGTGATCATTTAAACTATTATATTATAAATTATCATAAAAAACAATAAAAAAAAAGGGGTTATGATTTAAGAGGGCAAACTCTCAAATAGAAAAAAACAAATACTCTGTATTAGGTTACATTCCCTGGAACATAAAGAAATAATCAATACCTTAAATGATAGAGAATATTAAATTATAGGAGAAATACTATTCAGGATTAATTAGAGGTTAAACCAAAATATTATTATTTGGTGAGTGCAAATTTGCAATATAATTGAGATTATCTGCATTTGGTAGTGAATTTCAACATTAAAGAATAATTAGTGGCCAATAAACATAATAAGAATAATAGGTATTGGTATAATCGGCTGAACTAAACTTAATAAACATGATAAGATTTATAAATTTAATTACGAATATGTACTGTTTTTGATTGCCTCCTAAAACAGCCCAACTCAAATCTCATAAATCAGCCTAATTATTAATTATGTATATCTTCCATTTTACAATCAACAAAGTCGTATAATAAATATTAACAAAGTCGTATAAATATTAACAGGATAAGATGTTTTATCCTAATTATTAACAAAGTCGTATAAATATAATCCTCCATTTTGGTAGAATTAAACATGGAGAATCAATAGGTCACAATCAACACCATATTACAGTTTCAATTCTCTACTAATAACGTCTTTTGAACTTCAAGGTTGGAGCACATCCATTTTTTTGTGCACTAAGCTGCTTGATTATAGCATTTTAGTATTAATGCAATAAAATTTTAACAACATGACCGATTAATGCTCCGTGTTGACCGAGCTAATAAGTGTTGTTTAATATTTGATTAAAAACGTTACAAAAAATTAATGTGGGACTTTTTAATGTTTGTTGGAAAAACGTCCCGGACTCTAACCTGCATAATTAAGTGCAACGTTTGAATTCCAAAAGTCACACTATATTGTACGTTCCTCACAAATTTCACTATATGTAATTACCTTGAATGTTTACCCTCCCCAACTTCTCCTTTCCATCTAAGGTCTCTGCAGTTCTTCTTGAATTGTGAGCACTATATAATAAAACACCCAAATTAACTTTGATCTCTCCCCACATTCCCACATGATTCACGAATCTAGCTTTACGTGTGGTTCGACCTGGTTTGACGTTCCTTTAAATTCCTCTTCTCTTACGGCCTGCTTTGATCATTCATCTCTGATTCGGGGAGAACATTTGCACTCAGTGTAGCACCTCTGCTGCCTGGTAGGTATTATTATACGGAGTACTATTTAATTAATCCTTGCTCTCCGTTGCTCTATTTCTATAATTCCATTGATTTTTTTTTTGGTCAATTCTATAATTCCATTGATGAATTGCAGTTTCCTCTGTGTTATCTCTACGGAGCTTATTTTGGGGAGTTTTTGTTGCAAAACTGCTATTGAGCTTCATGTTGCCAACAAATGGAACAATTCAGATCTTCAATCTTAATGGTAATCTTGATGCCTGTTGCATGTAATTGTAGTTTCCGTTGACTAATAAGTCCCAACTTTGCACAAATCAGCTTAATGAAATTAATATAATATAATTATATAAATCTAATGCCTGTAGTTGCCCTAAGCATTGGAACCGACAACGAGCAGCGCCCATCGGGTGACGTTGTCGTTTAATTTGCAGGGTTGAGGAGTAGGATCGGAGGAGGAGAAAGAAGAAGAAGAAATTGAAGCCAAAGGAAGGTAATGGGTAGCGGTGTGGGAATTCCATTAATTTGTGGAGTAAGTAGATGAGCATGCAAAACTAGAGGCTGACACCTCAAAGAGCAAGGCGTACGCTGATGCGGAATGCTCATGCAGAATACGCCCGTTTGGTTTGTTCGGAGGGAAAGGAAATGGTTAAGGGATGTATCTAGACATTATTTAGTTTACGGTTCATTGTTTAAAAGGATAACCATTACCCCTCTCTTCCACTTTTCATGTGAAATTTGAGCAACTTCTCCCCACCCTCTCAACATGGGGTAATGGTTTCCCTCATACTCTTTTAACCATTACCCCTCTCCTTTCATTTTTCATCCAAAAAAGAGAAGATCATGACCATTTTCTATACAAAATTGTTTCCTTTCCGTTTCCTTTCCATAATTTTTATACCAAACGCCACCTCAATGTTACAGAATAGCTTAAAGCTTCATTATTAATTAATATCAATAGTTTGGTGTCTTCTATCCTTTGTTTTATTAAAATTTTGAATAGTCAAATTATTAAGGCGAATAAGTTAAAGGTTAATTTATTTTATAAATCATTTTATTAGATAAGTTACAATGATTTTTGTAGTACATTTACTTTCTTTTCACCTTTTGATATTCCAATTATCTTACTACATAGTAGCATAAACTCTATACTTATTTAGTTAACATAATAGTACAAAAAAAGATATTGGTCCTAATTGTATTCAATTATTTTGTTGAGAATATTATATATATTATATTTATTTATTTTTATCTTTTGATGTCATATTATACAAGGTTATGTGTATTCCTATTGATATAACGAAGGACCCGTGCGTATGCACGGGCCTGATTACTAGTTTAAACACCTAAAATTGAATTTAGAGGGCATTAATGGGGCATGAAAAACTATAGGTTTAGTGTATAAAATGTGGGTCATTAATTGCTCTTAAAACCTTACTTTATAGGTTTATTATAGATTATAGATTATAGATATAGATATAGATTATAGATTATAGATTATAGATTATAGATTATAGATATAGATGAGTACTGTCGTGTCTTTTTCCTTTATTGACAACCAGAGTTATGTCCATCTTCGTAATCGTAAGAACCACCACCATTACTGTAAACAACCTAAATGTTTGTGTTACTAATTCACGGGTTATTTACTAAATTTTTTTAATTATCGGGGCAACTTGTTTGCTAATTCATATGTGATATATTAATTTTATATTTAACAAAATACATTCAATATGGGTGTCTATGTGTAGAGAAAAACAAATTATAAATTATGATATAATTTTTATTTTTTTAACATATAAAAGTTCCCAAAATGTAAAAAAATGAATTTTTTACATCTTAAAAGTCAGTGTCACGTGTCGCTCTCAAATTGGCCGGTCATAGTCCTCTCAGAGAGCGACACATGGCGATTCCAGAATGCACCACGTGACGCAATCTTTTCTACAGACATTGCTATCAAAATAATATATAGGAAGATGAAGAAAGCAATCATTCATGTTCAATGTTTTTTTATTAAGCCAGTTATACAATATCTCAGCAAGACAGGAGGACTATGTATCAATACAAACCAGCCAGATTTTACAGTAATCACTTTCATCTACACCCAAACTAGGGTTTCAACATGATGAATTACATATTCGATCCCATCAATACCATTAAACCTCGCCAACTCCTCTAACATACCTTCTTCCTGCAGCAAACAAGTATTTCATCATGCAACAGGAGGGTACCAATTACTTCTCCACACTTGGAGAATTCAATCACACTATTTCCGGCCATTGCAGCCTCTTTAGGCACTTGTTTAAACATATCATGGACTTCAAACCCTTCATTTTCTGATTTCTTCAATACCCTAGGGTGCACACCATCCAGGCGTCTGTCTAATGGGTTGACAGAATGAGCAATACTTGGTAATTTTAAGGCTAGATATTCCCCCATAGTGATTAAGAAGACCCATGACGTAGACTCCATTGCAGATGGTGCAATAGGAAAGCTTTGAAATGTTTCTAAGGATGTAAAACAAACCATTTCCTTTGGAAAATCTGCATCAGAGTCATCCAAATCTGCAAATGTTTAAGGACAATACCAATATAAATCTGCATCAGAGTCCCCTGCTCTCACTCCAATTTTATGACGTGGAAGAGCAGATAAACGTGCAAAATTCGCTACAGCCTTGACAGTCCAGGTGTCAGTCAATGAGCTATATATTTGCACTTTAGTAGATTTTTTTCCCATTAAACAATTCTTATGAGCTTGTAATTATCGGATCCAGAATCATAGACAAAACCTCCACATGCAAACTGATGTGGAGGCACATCAGGATGAAATAAAAATTTAGATGAAATAATACAGTCACAGATACATAACACAAAAGAATCACTACTATCAGATGAAATAAAAATTAAACAGCAATGTTACTTGAAATTATATAAATAAAACAATTAATAGCCAAAGGGCACAAGCTTACATTTGAGAGTCTGAATGGGCAAAATTTAGGCTTCCCTTTCCGACCGTATTTGAGCAACTGGGTACCTTTCTTCAAAGCAACTAAAGCCTGCAAAGAATTTCATAATTAGTATAGTTAAGAAATTATTTGTTTCAAATGATAATTTAACAAGGTAAATTATAACAAGACTATAACTAGGTAAATATTTAGCTATCATAATATTTAAAAGTGAAACATAACTATCATTAATAATCATTAATGATAGTTAATGATTAATAATCATTAATGATATTCATGTTGAAGATATTCATCTTTATCATTAAGCTTTTTCAGCTTTTTAATTAATGATATTCATTAATGATATTCATGTTGAAGATATTCAGCTTTTTATATTGATATTCAGCTTTTTCAGCTTTTTCAGCTTTTCCTTAATAGAGTGATTTTATTTTGTTTTCACTCATCTTAATTATATAGTTGGTTGGTCAAATGTGATTTTGATAAGGTTTTAACGTGATTGTTTAACGTGATTCCGATAAGTGTTAGTGCACAATATAACATTTTTCATCTTAATTAGTTAACTAGCTGAGATCTTGTTTAACTATCAATATATACAAAGAATACACATAAATTAAGTCCCGGCAGTAAATCTTAGGACAATTGTATTACTATTTTGTAACTTAATAGTAATACAATTGTCACATAAAGTAATTATGTGTTTAACTTAATAGATGAAGTTATACAATTGTCATCTATTTTGTAACTTAATATTAAGAATACACATAAATATTAAGTTATACATAAATATATCTTGTTTAACTATCAACATAATATCTCACCATTACCCCTGTCCAAAACCGACTCCCGGCAGTACGGTGCTCAAGTGACCATGTCTGCATCGCGCTTTGAGCGTTGTGACCGCGTGGGGAGGAGCCCGTCCCATCCACGCAAGTGGATGGGCGGCAGCGTCCCATCAAACGAGCGGTGGGCGGCAGCGTCCCATCGGACGAGCGGTGGGCGGCAACGTCCCATCCTGGCCCGTGATTGGCCAGTTCCGCGGGCACCGCTCCAAGAGCCGATCAGAGAGCGACACGTACTTGGGCAACCCTCGTCCCACATCGATATCTCGATCAGTCTCGGCCCGGAGCTCGACTATAAATAGCGAGCTCGGTACACCAGAGCGGGGAACGAAAAACTCGCGAACCACATACATCAGATCTCGAGCTAAGATCATTGTTGTAGCCCGATACACCTAAAACGCGATAGAGATCATCTGTTTACTATTGTAACCCCACAGTCAATACAAAAACATCCTTAACACTACCCTTATCGCGTCAAACACTTCAAACGATCAAATACTTTCCGTCTCTCCGTCGGTTGACTCGGTTGAGTTCAAACCTTTTTGCTCTCATCGCGTTAATATACAGTCGGCGTTTTCGGACTTCAACATCCGCTTTATACTGTATTATAGTAGATAACAACCATTTTTCTATTATTTGACTAAAAACACATTCTGAAATTATATATAACCGATGACTTCTGGTTACTACCCTTAGAAGCTTAACCGTTTGACTAGATATCTGAAGACACCATTATCGTTATTTATAATCTTCTTGATAAATGAAACATAATGAAATGGAAGAGGATCAAAAACCTTAGTATACTTTAAGCCTTTAAGGAATGATGATTTAAGGTAACTTATTGATGAGATTATGGGTCTTAACTCCTCTATGATTGAGATGCCTTTTTCTTTCTTTTATTTTCTGACTTTCCGACCTACTAGAAGGAATGGAACCAAAATCCTCTAGATGGAGTTGGACCACGCACTGCTGCACGTGTGCTCTCGATCTGGGACTACCGTTTTTAACCCCGCTTTTATATGTTAATCTTTCCACGTACGGGTGATTTTTCTCATTATCATTGCTTAAGAAAAGGTCATTCATGAATTTGTTAAGTTCCACTATCCTCTTTCTCATACAAAATGTACTCTAGAGAAGAGAAAGCAAACTATATATGGTATGTGACCTATTGGTTTAGGTTAGACATAGATCCGATTCGGCTTCGAACGACGGAACGGAATTAGAACTAAGAAAACAAGTAGGTTCTTGTCGAAATTGGAGTAGGACCAAAGCCGGAGAGTCGACTGTGTCCCGGTTCCACCCTAAGGGAATCGGGAACCGCCGGTTTTGAAACCTGACCCATATCTACTATTTAGTTGCATTTTTAGAGGAGAAACAAGTTTGAAGAATGTAGTGGCCTTTGCAAGTATTGGTCCAAAGTATATATGGTATGTTATAGATTGGGTCTTGGATTAGTGAAGAACAGAGAAAGATGGGATTTCCTTTGTCCCAAGCAATGAGCAGTCACACTCTAAATTCTGGATAGAAAAAATCCAGTTGCCGACTATTTGGTTTTATCATCTCTCCATTTCCATCCATAAATTGAAAGAGATGAGAGAATAACATCGTACATGCATGCATCTATTTCCATGTGGGGATGCTACTTGGAAGACAATTGTGTGCTTCAAAGTACTCCTTGCATTCTCATCTCAATATAGGATAAGTTTTGACCAAAAAAACAAATTATAGGATAAGTTTTCCATTTATTCCTTTTTTATTGTTATTTTTTCCTTTCTTTCCTATCTGAAGTTTGAAGCCATACCTCAACCTTTTCCTTCCTAGTACAATCAATGCTCATCATTGGAATATACAAAGAGTTCAAAACTGCTCAAAACTTTCTAAGAAAGAAGATCATTTCTTCCTACCCAAACCAACAACCTATGTTACACGAAAAAGGAGACGGAAACCTAAACGAGAAACAAAACAGATACGATAAAAAGTACTATTTCCATAATTTACCAATAAATACGAGTTTTCGTGCTTAAAAACGGGAAACGCAAACCCATTGTATATAGGAGTTTCAAGACAGGTGGATAACATAGATAGTTATATTATCCATTGTATAACTATCTATATTATCCACTTGTCTTGAAAGTTGAAACTATCAATAAATACGAGTTTTCGTTAAATTAAACGAAGACACACAAGCCTTAATAACATGTAGGAATAGTGAGTGCTAGAACTAATAGTCGTTCATAGTGCGCTTGGTGTATTATAGTTAATTGTAGTAGTATATATAATGGTGCATTTTTGACAAAGTATGTACTTGCACGTAAGTATTTATCATGGCAGAATACATCAAGAGACCCCCGTACTTACAACTTTTTTTTCATTTGACTCCTGTATAAAAAATTGTTTAAACAAACCCCTGTAATGCCTCCAATTTTACCTATTGTGCCAACCCCCATTACGTAATTCTTACGCGCGCTGACGTGGTGAAATTAATCGCGAAATTAATCGCCACATAAGTGACACATAGATGCCACATAGATTGCCACATAAACAATTTTAATAACCTTTATAATTCACAAAAAAAAACATACACAAAACCCTTGGAACGGGGACCATCTTTCCGGATCCTAGTTCGAGCGCCTCCGCCAGGCCGCCGCTTTCGGGCTACGGACCCTCGTCTGCATCCCCACGTCCACCGGCGTCGTCGAGCAGGGGTCCACCGATCCGATCCCCAACAGCCCGGCTCTTATTAGCAAGGTCAGGGCTCTCTTCCATTTCGGATCCGCCGGCTGCTCGGCCGCCCACTCCACCGGCTCCGGCACCAGCTCATTGGGAGGACCGATCTGCCATCCCCCAAGTCGACTCTCATAGCTCCACCGGAACGAGACCCAATTCGCGTCGAACGCCGCCCACTTCGTCGGCCCTGTCGTGAACCCTACCGGATCTCTGACGGCAAATCCGAACGACGCCTGGGTCGTCCCACACCAGGTCGCTGCCGCCACTCCATTCCAGAACCGTCACGCAAACCCTAGTGCGGAGGCCGTCGCCGTTCCGTTCCAGATCTGGCCGAGTCCTACAGTGACGGCGCCAGTCGTGACCGTTCGCACCACACCCGGCGTGTGACGACGGAGACACGGCCGTCGCCGTTCCGTTCCAGATCCGGCAGTCCGGTGTGACGACGGAGACACGGTCGGGAAGGAGGTCGGAGATCTGGAGGATAGCGGAGGTCTAATTAACACGTCTGCAAAGTAGAAACCAGTTGAAGAAGAAAAGCAATACTGAACTTGAGATTTGAAGAAAAAAAACAAAATCTAATAAAGAAGAAAAGGAAAAAAAAAAAAGAAGGGAAAAGCATTTTTTTAATCATTTAACACGTGTGCAAAGTAAATCAAAACACCCGCAATACAAGCGTCTAATTCACACGAGCTTGTCCACGTCGGATAGAGGCAAAAATTGAGGTGTTGTTTGAAATTTTTTTTATATAGGGGTCTAAGGGGAAAAAAGTTGTAAATACATGGACCTATTGATATATTCTGCCTATTTATCATACCAATATGCATGGCATATCCATATAAACCTAGAGGAATTTGAATTTAAGACATACAATAAGTATTTGGGAAAATAAGACATTGTCTAGACCTAATTTCTTTTTTGCCCCTCTAGACCTCATTCTTCGGATCACTGATAGGTTTTCATTCCTCTTATTCACATCACTACAGCTACCCACTGACTTAGGTGTATTTAAATGGGTGAACCAACTGATTAGATTTAGGTGTATATAGTATATATGTGCCCTTATACATTTAGGTGCTGAGCTAGGTTAATTATTTACGAGCAGATTCGAGTGCTTAAACATGTTATTTGTATTAAAAACTATCACAATGTCTTGTAAGTTGTGACAGTTGGGCACAAGATATTTATTACATAAGTTAGTGGACCTACCCCATAACGTGCACAAGATCCACACTATAATATAGTGCTCAACTATTGTAATTTTCATGGACATTATAAGAAGAAACGCTTCTGTGATTCTAACACATCCAGCCCACTAATATGATCACCACTTCATATTGCACGCATTGACTTCTTCTCAGAAATGCCGATCGTTTATTGTCAATGGGATATAAATCCAGTTTTTTCGTATACATTCAGACCAATTATATGGATCGACTAATCTTTATTCGAATAACATATGATAAATGTCCCACCCATTCTCAAACATGCTCCTAAAAATCCTCCTAATAATCCTAGGATGACTTTTCGCATCGGATTCTATCGTCGAAAATTCTTATGAATGTTTCTCTGACAACCATTTTAGTGCAATAAAAATGGTGGAATTTAATTTCCTGAACTAAAAACGAAGCTACCCCATATCCTCGTTGATCATGACACATGAGTTCTATCACCATGACAAGCTATGACAGACTTTGAGAAGATATTTGCAAGCAAAAATGTGGCTATAAAGACAAACAAAAACATGCATAAATTGCCGAAAACAACTAGCCCAAAAGGCATACCCCATACCTCACATAAATTGCAAAAGTGGTAACCTTGCTTACTTGCATCCACATGGTAGGACTTTCCTTTGCTATTTTTCGTGAAATTGGGCATCAAAATGGACCGTGTTTTGTTTTGCAAGACAATTTTCCTTGTTTCATGAGAGCAACAAAAAAAAAGGAGCATCCCCTAGTTTGTACCACCTCATACTACTAATAAAGCTACCCCTCAATGTTGGATTCTTGATTTCGTTTGTAGGTGTTGGGCTCTCTACAACAGCTGTTCCCGTCGAAGATCTTCAATCTGCTGGTACCTGGCGTTGTTCCCCCTGTAACAGCAACTCTGTCGAATCAGGGAACAGTGCCCTGTTGTTGTAGTAGAACACCTCTTCGTGGAAGTTGTTGAAGACGAACTTTCTTCAGTAGATCAATCATATGTACCTGGACCGATATAGGTTTGAATCGTGTAGTCACTTTCCGAAATCAATATTTCGCCCTTTCGAGCCTTAGGGAATCCACGAAATTTGAAGTGAGATAAGACAAACCCTCCAATCCATACATGGCTCTTGTAATGGATCGAACCTTAGAGTTCATGTAAAATGGACTTAGACTTTTCATTGAAGTTCAATCATGGAGAAATCGTTCTCCCAATGATCTAAAGAACCCACCAGAACCAAAACGTTCTAACCCCAACACTATCGTCCCAACAGCCTTTATATAGAGGCAAGGGAGCAGTTACAGGGAACGGTTAATGGCAGTTACTAGCCGTTACCGGCAGTTACCTGTGGTTATCGGTGGTTACCAACAGCCACACGTGGAAGACATAATATTATCCACGCCACCATTAATTAATAACATATTAAGGAAGTTACAAAGTGGTTTCACGTTAGTTACATGGCGGTTAAACCGTCTGATCCACATAGGAAACAGTCACTCTTTCCAACAATCTGTCAGACACATCTTTGTTCCTTCTAAGACAATAAAGTCATTGTTACCTCCCAGGTAACAACACTTATCAATCATCTTAGACATCAAAGTCGTTGTTCCATACTAGGTAACAACACTTATGAATCAGCTTGAACATCATGTCTAACTCTTGTCTTAGAGACACCGTTCCATTTTACCCTATAGTAACATACTGTTACCCTATAGGTAACAACATAATTCCTTAATATCTCCCTCTAGATCTCAACTAAGCTTACACGAGTGTGCACTCCGCACCCCCAGACCCGTGATATAGCTAAGTGAGTCCTTCATAGTGTCGTATGAATCCCGACCACACCAAATGGCACTGTTACCCCTAGGTAACAATAGGTGATAACACTAAAATCACCAACAATCCTCCCCCATTTTAATGTAATCCCTGATTCATAAAATAATCAGCCTTTTTCCCAAACTCATGCATAAGCAAAAATGTCGTGACGATTGAATTTCCACTTTAGTGTAGTTACACATTTCAAACATCCGGGAATCATGGTGTTCTAAGGATTGAACCAATCAACCTCTTTGGATGCTTGAAGATAACACACACACAAGTCTCGTTACATCTCTAAAGTTATAACTTGACTCTATTATAGCCCTGAGCCCATATCTATTCATGAATGTATACGAAGCCCAACCCGAAGCTTCATGAAGCGGCAAAACTTCACATTCATATAGGTAGATCCTTTCATCATGCACATACATTGCACTTTTTCAAGGATAGGGAAGATCCTTTCATCATGCACCTACATTGCACTTTTTCAAAGGAACTATTAAGAAGACTAAGCCTTCAACCTCCAACTTGTAGGAACAGAGCACACATTGGGGACTGTTACGGTTGTGCTCACAGTTTCTAGGAATGGGCTTTCCACATTGAATTCTGTCATAATTTTCATTAGGTAGGAATTGGGTGTCCCACCGCTAGAAATCTATGCGGGTCTTTCATTCTCATCCCCCTAGGTCTAACCACTTCGTCAAGTGATCATCCAACCTTGTTTTCCATTGAATGGAAATAGCTAAAATCACACTATGTGTAATGAATCCACGAATCATGCTATATTTCACATCAAAGACGTGCACTGGTACCAACAAGCATGATCGTTACCCTCTTGCCAGAGTTACTATGCTCACATAGTTGAAATCAGCTTTCACGAAACATGGTAGATTTGCTTCCATAGTTGTTACCTTAATCCAGGCTACAACTCACACTACCAGCCTCGTTCCCATTGTCAAATCTGAATGCTAGATCCTTTTCCATAATCTAGGAACAGATGCTGATCCCTAGTAGAAATATACATCCACCTTTAGAGTAACAGTTCTCTAACCGATCCAACTTGCATTCAACATTTTCTTAATATCTTAGAAAATAATGACATTGTCAATAGGAAATGTTGAGGGTTTCATTTCTAAACAAGAAACAAGTTCATGTTGTCAAATGACATCGTTCCCGATGGAACAGTGAACTGTTTCCTCTGGGTCAGTTTGTATAACGGTCATGTAAAACCGACATGAGACCAACTTGATGTTCAGACTTTAGTCTCTAAGATGATTGATAAGTACTGTTACCAGGTGGGTAACAACGACTTTATTGTCTTGGAAGAGACAAAGATAAATCTGACAGATTGTTCTATTCGATGGAACAGTGAACTGTTTCCTCTGGGTCAGTTTGTATAACGGTCATGTAAAACCGACATGAACCGCTTTGTAACTTCCTTATTATGTTAATAATTAATGGTGACGTGGATATTATTGTCTATCCCACGTGTGGCTGTTGGTAACCACCAATAACCACAAGTAACCGCCAGTAACGGTTAGTAACTACCACCAACGGTTGGTAACTGCCATTAATAATTCCCACAACTGCTTCCTACGTCCTATATAAGGAAAATGGAAGATAGAGTCGTGGTTGGTTACTTGATTTCATTTAAGATCAAATCAATACGAAGTCATACATCTATTCTTACATTTTCTATAGTTTAGTTCTCATCACGAGCCTTCAGAGAACTAGAAGATTTGTCTTATCTCACTTCGGATTTTGCGGATTCCCTAGGCTTATAAGGGGCAAAATTCTGATTTCGGAAAGTGAATACACGATTCAAATCTATCCGAAGACAGGTTTCATTGATCGTTCCCCTTGACTAGGAGGAAGAGGTAACAGTCCACGCTGACTGTTTCCTGTGAGTGTAGTTCCACATTTCAAACATCCGGGAATCATGGTGTCCTAAGGATTGAACCAATCAACCTCTTTGGATGCTTGAAGATAACACACACACAAGTCTCGTTACATCTCTAAAGTTATAACTTGACTCTATTATAGCCCTGAGTCCATATCTATTTATGAATGTATACGAAGCCCAACCCGAAGCTTCATGAAGCGGCAAAACTTCACATTCATATAGGTAGATCCTTTCATCATGCACATACATTGCACTTTTTCAAGGATAGGGTAGATCCTTTCATCATGCACCTACATTGCACTTTTTCAAAGGAACTATTAAGAAGACTAAGCCTTCAACCTCCAACTTGTAGGAACAGAGCACACATTGGGGACTGTTACGGTTGTGCTCACAGTTTCTAGGAATGGGCTTTCCACATTGAATTCTGTCATAATTTTCATTAGGTAGGAATTGGGTGTCCCACCGCTAGAAATCTATGCTGGTCTTTCATTCTCATCCCCCTAGGTCTAACCACTTCGTCAAGTGATCATCCAACCTTGTTTTCCATTGAATGGAAATAGCTAAAATCACACTATGTGTAATGAATCCACGAATCATGCTATATTTCACATCAAAGACGTGCACTGGTACCAACAAGCATGATCGTTACCCTCTTGCCAGAGTTACTATGCTCACATAGTTGAAATCAGCTTTCACGAAACATGGTAGATTTGCTTCTATAGTTGTTACCTTAATCCAGGCTACAACTCACACTACCAGCCTCGTTCCCATTGTCAAATCTGAATGCTAGATCCTTTTCCATAATCTAGGAACAGATGCTGATCCCTAGTAGAAATATACATCCACCTTTAGAGTAACAGTTCTCTAACCGATCCAACTTGCATTCAACATTTTCTTAATATCTAAGAAAATAATGACATTGTCAATAGGAAATGTTGAGGGTTTCATTTCTAAATAAGAAACAAGTTCATGTTGTCAAATGACATCGTTCCCGAAGGACATGTTTCCAGTCCTATCCAAGGACATCGATCCCTCAACCTCGTTTTCCAACCCATTCTCAATGTAATGAGACTGGGATAAAGATAAAACTCCTCTTTCCTCCCCTTTTATCTTAATCCCTAAGATAACATCAGCCTCTCAAACTCTTGGAATGCGTGGCATATCCAAAGATGCAATTCATACACCTCTCTTGCCCACTGTTACCTCTTAGGCTTGAGTAGTTCTAGAGAACAATACTACTCTCAAGATGAGCGCTTAATGGGAACATTGTTCTCAAGGAGTAAATTTCATAAGTTCTCACTTACACCACGTATGTAACGTGTCATTCACCATAGTTTCAAGGACATCTCAATCCTTTCAACGGACATTGGATTTTAGGAGGGGAACAGTCACGTTCAACCTCTCCAACCAACCATAACGTTGACATGAGTGAAAATCCTGTAACATTGTTTAACTCCTTCCTCATTAACCTGCATTCAAATGTAATTATAAGACTCAGTCAAGATACATTAGCAAAATGAAATGAAACCGACTAATCTGTATGGAAACAGTAGAGTCGAATAGCCAATCTGTGTAACACAGTAGGGCCTTAACCAGTAGACTCAAGAGAGTAATCTGGATTTAAACATGAGTAATCTACACACGAGGTATAGTAGACTCATTTGGGAAACCTCCCCCTTTCGAGGAATATTGCTCACTTCCAGTTTATGTTCAATAAACAATCAGTTCCCTTTGAGGAAACAGTATGTGAGTCACTGTCATTGTTACCCTATGACTTACATGGAGTCATACAACATTTCAATGCAAATTAATCATGTCTTATCACTATCTAGTGATTAACATATCCATAGAAGGAACTCGTTCAGTTTTATAGAACAAAACAAACACATTTCCTTTTTAAGGAAAAACGTCCACCGATCCCTTTAAGGGAAACAGTCATCCGAAATTCGTTTAATCCAAAATTCCATTTGGCCTTGCATAATCATACAATAATCTCTTTTATATGATTAACACACCTTTAGGTATCACATTAAATCAATTCTCGTTAAGAGTAACAAGAAACCATGGACTTGTTTACATAACACTTCCATACATGTGAGTCTCTTATCTCATGACCAAAAGATCACGCATGGCTTATAATCAACCATTACATATCATTCTTTAGAATAATATCAAGACCAAACGTCTTCATTTATCAAGATCAATCTTAAGAAAACATGGATCAATCTCCATCGGATCTTGGTTCTTATGTAGGACGATCAAAGTACCATTGATCTCATTCAACTTCAAACTGGTTGTCTTCTCGGAAACTGGTACTATATGATTGATCTCAAAATATTTGATTTCGAATGTTGGATTCTTGATTTTGTTTGTAGGTGTTGGGCTCTCTACAACAGCTGTTCCCATCGAAGATCTTCAATCTGCTGGTACCTGGCGTTGTTCCCCCTGTAACAGCAACTCTGTCGAACCAGGGAACAGTGCCCTGTTGTTGTAGTAGAACACCTCTTCGTGGAAGTTGTTGATGACGAACTTTCTTCAGTAGATCAATCATATGTACCTGGACCGATATAGGTTTGAATCGTGTAGTCATTTTCCGAAATCAATATTTCGCCCCTTTCGAGCCTTAGGGAATCCACGAAATTTGAAGTGAGATAAGACAAACCCTCCAATCCATACATGGCTCTTGTAATGGATCGAACCTTAGAGTTCATGTAAAATGGACTTAGACTTTTCATTGAAGTTCAATCATGGAGAAATCGTTCTCCCAATGATCTAAAGAACCCACCAGAACCAAAACGTTCTAACCCCAACACTATCGTCCCAACAGCCTTTATATAGAGGCAAGGGAGCAGTTACAGAGAACGGTTAATGGCAGTTACTAGCCGTTACTGGCAGTTACATGTGGTTATCGGTGGTTACCAACAGCCACACGTGGAAGACATAATATTATCCAGGCCACCATTAATTAATAACATATTAAGGAAGTTACAAAGTGGTTTCACGTCAGTTACATGGCGGTTAAACCGTCTGATCCACATAGGAAACAGTCACTGTTTCCAACAATCTGTCAGACACATCTTTGTTCCTTCTAAGACAATAAAGTCATTGTTACCTCCCAGGTAACAACATTTATCAATCATCTTAGACATCAAAGTCGTTGTTCCATACTAGGTAACAACACTTATGAATCAGCTTGAACATCATGTCTAACTCTTGTCTTAGAGACACCGTTCCATGTTACCCTATAGTAACATACTGTTACCCTATAGGTAACAACATAATTCCTTAATATCTCCCTCTAGATCTCAACTAAGCTTACACGAGTGTGCACTCCGCACCCCCAGACCCGTGATATAGCTAAGTGAGTCCTTCATAGTGTCGTATGAATCCCGACCGCACCAAATGGCACTGTTACCCCTAGGTAACAATAGGTGATAACACTAAAATCACCAACACTCAATTCCTGTTTATACATGGGAGAGGTAAAAAAGATAAAAAGAGGACCGGTTCTCGTTCGGAGGAAGAAAAGGCAGATCTACAACTGTAAAAGTAACAGGAGGCCTCTGACAACGGCCTAAAACATATACGGCCCCCTGAACTTGTGTAAATTGGTCACTTAGACACCTCACCTTTGATTTGAACCAATTGAATACTTAAACTTGTATATTTTATCCTATTGAATACCTAAAGGGTGACGTGTACGGGTGTGTAAACTACACACACCTATGTGAAAGTGAGATAGGTTTGGCTAAAAAGCAATATTGTTTTATATTTATTTTCTGTTCTTTAATTTAACTTTCTTAACTTTTTATCATGTGCATTTTTAATTTCCTTTTTTTTTGTTCTTTCGTTCTCAACTTGTCCCCTCTGATTTCATCAATTCACCGGCGTCGCCTGAGTTCACCGGCCGCGATGCCGACGCCGGTCAGCACGGCAACCCAGTGCCTGACAGAAGAAGCAGCGCGCATCCTCTTTGACGCCGTCGCCCGCCGCCGCTTCCACGCCATCTCCCCCCTGCTCTCGCTCCCTTCCTCCCCCTCCGCAATGCCTGCTCCCGAACTCGCTCGCCGGCGTACTCCTCACGCTTCCAGCTCCGCACTCTCGATCACTGCGTCAACGTCTCTCTTGATTGACTCCCGTCCTCGAAATCCGCCGCCTCCTCAGACGAAGATCCGCCTCCGGATTCCAACTCTCTAATGGCCGCCATCAAGGGCTCACAGGCCAGCCAGCGTCGCCATCCGGAGATCTACCAGATCCCTCACCACACCGCTGGCATCAACACGGCCCGCTGGACCCCCAACGACGCCCCCGTCGTCGCCTTCCTCCAATACATTGACGAGATAACACAACAGGGGAGAGACGGTTGGGAATCGGGCCATGTGTGGAGGATGGGGTTGTTGGGTGCAAACTCAGGGGTTCGGGATGAGAGGCCGACGTAATGGTTTCTCCATCTGAAAAAATTCAGACAAGGGCAAAAGGATTTCTCAGGCGGCGGAGTACCTGGGGAAGACGATGTTAGGGTGAAAATGTTTTTTCTTTTTTTTCTCTTAATAGAAGTTTTTATTGGATTTTTTTTTAATTTATAAAAGAGATAGTGTATTGTTATTATATATGTGCCATGTGGCATACACGTGGCATCAATTCTCAACAAGTCATCGAACGTTGATTCAAATCAAAAGTGAGGTGTCTAAGTGACCAATTTACACAAATTCAGGGGTCTGTACATGTTTTAGGCCCTCTGACAACAAACAAGCCTAAAAACCAAAATCAAAAACAAAAATGAAAAATTACAGAAGAATAAAACAGTGGGTTTACCATCTGGGCAAGATGCAGTAATTATGTGCAGCATCAGTTTGGTGGTTTTCCAACACATTAAAAACTGAAAGCCTGAGACACTAACCCTAATTAATGCAACCAGTAGAAGAAGATAATCTACGGAGAATGGAGATCCACATTGAGAATTTGACATATCAACATAATAATGAACCCCCAATCACATAAGAGAAGTTAACCCTAGAAACAAATCAAGAAAAGCTACATAAATTAGGAAGATACAAAGAATAACTAATAAGAAGAGGGCATCATCTACTAGAAAGGGCAAAGCAGTAAAAAAAAAAATACTAATACAACCTACAACAACTGTAATAAACATATTTGATAGTAAGAGATTGAGCCGTCCCGCCAATATCACAAACCCACCGCCACCGCCTCAGCCGCCGACCAGCAAGGCCACTGCCACAGCTTGAAGTCCAACAGCAGAGTCAACAAAAGCACTTCCACAGACACCACAAATTCACTCTAAACAACGCATTTAATTACCACCATAATGTGACCAAACTAGCCCTGCCGTCTCCGCCACCAGACCGTCGAGAGGGGGAATCAGGGGCCGTTGATCGGAACCCAGATGAGAAATGGGGTGAACTCATCTGGGTCGAGCCCAAATTGCTGAGATAAGTCGCGAGAAGTAAAGGGTAGTAAAGATGAGGGCTTTTCTGTGTACAAGTTTCCACATTTGCCCCTCATTTTCAGCTCGTTGGGCTCTCTCGTCATTATTCAAACGGAGAACTGTAGAAGAGAAGAAGGAAACAGGAGTAATGGGGAGAAGGAAACCCAGAAACAAACACTGGAGAAAATGGTCTGGATAGAGATTTGGAGCTCAAGAACCGAACAGAGAAAGATGGGGGTGTGGGATATGACGTGACATTGATTTAATATGGGGCAATTTGATTTTTGGCCTTTTTTGAAAACGAAAAATGGAGGAGGGTGGGGAGAAAGAAAGCTCAGTCCTTTTGAATGCCCTTGAAAGCCTAGCTTGGCCGAAAGGAAAAAGAGACGAGCAGAAGAGGAGGGTTTTGTTTTGGTTTTAATTTTTAGCCCTAAATTTCAGTCTTCACTTACTTTGTTTCCGTTTCCTATGGCCTCTCTCTTTCTACTACCACAAATGCACAATTGTTTTCTGGCTCACGGAGGCCCAGCACTAGCTAGATTTGCGCAAACAATCTCTGTCCTTTTCTCCTTTTTCCTTTGCCTGCCCCTGCCCTTTCCTTGTAATTACAGGCCTACCCCTCCCTCCCTAAAGAATGGAAAATGACTCTCCTCTGCTTCAACAAATCTGCTCCATAGAAGCCATTATTATTCTCAGAGAGCATAATAAATACTCCGTAGATAATCCAAAAATGCAGAAGAAGGTGAATTTAATTTGGTGTGGTTGTACGAGTCTCAAATCTATATGGGCTAATGCAGAGTGTGTAGCAGTGGGGTTTTTCATACAGTATTTATTAATGTGGCAGAAGTCTGAGTGGCTGACCAAAACAACAGGGGTTCAGATATCGATGTTATGTTTTTTAATGCATTTGCTTCATCGAGATATACACCATGTAAAACTTTACTCCTGTATTACAAATTATAAATGTAAAAGTATAGGAAAAGGAAAACCCTACTACATACACCCACTGGCGACCCAACAATGTGATTTTGCTTGATTAACTACAAAAAATGGTTTATTTACTAGTAACAAGTAACATGCATAGGGCTTCAACCAAAAAAAAAAGTAACATGCATAGGGAAAACATAGCACGTTGTGAAACGAAACCTTATATACATGGGATAAGTTTTTCAAAGCAATCAGATCTGGTTACAAAACCTACTTTATATATATACACCATCTCTGTTTTTTTTTTTTTTCGAAAAGGTGAGAATTCGGATTACCAAACAAACTTGGTAATCCGAGAGGCCGTGTAAAAACGGCAGCCGAAGACGGCTAGGAATTTAAATAGAGCAGGACTAGCTAGTAAAAGTACAAATTCCCGAAAAATAAGAACTTAGAAGAGTTTGGGACTGGGTGAGTAAATCACTATAAGAATAGTGTTGTAGACAACAAGTCAACCCCTCATGGGCGTGCCAAACGGACAACTGACGTTTACACCATCTCTGTTTTGTTTACGCCATAGTTCTTGGGTCCAGCAATCCAGGGTATCCGAGCCAATAAATTTACCTAGGAGTATATTTTTATAAAATTTTGTCTTTCAATATAATGCAACCTAGACTTATCCGGTTATTCAACAAAGATTTTTATAATTGGATAGGATACTCGATTGTTCCGGTTACAATCGGGTAAATTATGGGTTGGAAACTCAATGTTTTGATGGTTTCAAACTATATTATTGAAAAAATCTTTAGAGATTGTCGCTCAGATAAAACACTAGCGCAAAATTGACATATTTTATTTATGCAAAATGCGGAATGAATATTTTCTGAATCAGTTGTGCTTGTGGTTGCTATTTGAAGATAAAATTAAAGTAAAAAGATGTGTGAATCATGAGGTCAAAAGAAGATTTTTTTAATACATAGTTGTTTATATTAGGAAAAAATGGTATGATTATGTTTATGATTTATTCCTTCATCAAATAGGAAAAAATTATGAACATATTAACCAAGCTGCTTATATATTTTGTGTGCTTAGAATTAGAAAATAGGTCAAACATTTGAGAGCATATCGAGTGCCTTGTGTGACAATTTGACTGTGGAGCCGTTCAAGTGTTATAGTTGCTTGACAAGCTTTGACAGGTGAGAGTTACCTTGATTAGGCAGAATGAAGTTCGAGAGTACAAGAGAGTACAAGATTCATTCTTTTTTGTATAAGCACATTTGTATTGACTCAAGATATTAACAAAGCCAGTCAAAAGTAATCTTCAAATTCTTACCAAACAAGAAGTTTGGAAGTGAGTGGTTTTTCTCCGAGTATACAAGGAGTTTCCAGTATATATCAAACTGTTCGGTCTGGTAATTAACATCTTTCTTCTTTGTTTTATTTTGCTGTAAAATTTTCTTAATTTTTATCAACATTGTAAGTGTCAACGACACCAGGGTACTAACGATCCTATAATATGCCACCTTATTTTTCACATAATTCTCAATTGTACCAAAAGCCAAATTACCAACTGCAAAGCTTCTAATTTGTGAGTAGGTCTTAGTTTTATACTAGTAAACTTCTCGTACCTTGTACCGCATACGATATATTTTTAACGTATAGTTTATTTGATAATATATTACATAATAGTAATAATACTATTTGGATATTGACAATGTTTTTTTATTTGAGGTCATGATTTAATGTAAAAAATAAATTTAAAATATGACTTAAATAAGAATCATTAAGAAAATATTAACATATAAAAATATTGTATAGAACAATTTTTTCTAGATTAAAATTAATTCAATATTCTATATACATAATATGAATTAAATAGATATATAAAGTGTATATATACATAAATGTGGTGAATAGAAAAGATATACCTTTAGTATATAATATAAGTTTATCAGAAATATGAAATAAAATTAAACAAATGTTAAATAATTTAAAATAAATTTGTTTAAATTTATTAATCAAGTTGAGACCTTCATGGATTATTTATGTGGATTTATTAGTATAAAAGCAAATTTATTATTATATAAAGTGGGGCCCAAATTTTGTGTAAAAATAATTTTTTTTAAATACCACATCAATCACACATAAATAAATTGAATATAGGGATGACGCGTGAGGTCAAATTCTAAGAGCATCCATAATAGAGGCTATTTGCATTTCTTAAGATTTTTTAGAAGAATAAAAATTTAAGAAAATTCATATTTACGTCAGAGAAATATTTCTTATTTGTGTGATATATTTCTTACAGAAGAAATATTGTCTGACACATTTCTCTGTAAAATTTCTTTTAACTAATGGGGAAGCGAGAAGAGTAAAAAGCATTTTAAGAAACTTTAACATGTATTATCCATAGTGGAACGGACTTGTAACATTATGAGTTTGTTTTAAGTTATGCTACAAGTGTAGCAAGGCCTTAAGCTTGTAATTGTCAAGGTCATTTATTGGTTTCGTCTAAAATGCTTGAACCTGCTAAATATGTTATTAGAGTTATATGTCTAGATCAAAGATATTTAATGGATGGAAGGAGTTTTCTAAGGATCGTGGTTCTAAACCATGTTTCAAAAGAAGTCGATCATCATTGAAATTCTACTAAAAAATTACTTCATTAGCTTACTAGGAAATTTTGTTTTAGTTTGTCACTCAGCATGTTTCAAGCTCGGATACGATTGGACTTGTTTGGGGTCAACGTTATAAAATCTTGAGTATTTTAAAATTTTGACATAATTCAAAATGCTCTCAACTATTCTGTTTTAAACAATATTGTTTAATTATGTTAGTTATAATTAATATTAAACTTTTAAGTTTTTATTAAGGTCAAATTATGTCTATCATTTTTCACAAAATTACCTCAAACTCTAAACCCAAACCAAAAATCCTAAACACTAACCCTAACCCTTAACAAAAAGACATCTTGCTTGGGTAATTTTAACCACAATCGTCCACAAAACCGGTCAAACCTAGAATGGGAGGATCGAGAGTTGACTAGGTTGGTTCCAGTTATCAGGACCAGGACACGCCTAAGGCGATATGGGTGTAGTTATAACTTACAAGATGTTGGGGTTTACAACAGTCACGTTTGGAGTTTGGAGTACCTTATTGGTTGTTAAGTTTGTTAAAGGTGCTTGTTGACTTCGGTTATTAGAACTGGGTAGCTTAATGTCTTGATCCATCTCCTAGTTTCTTCTCATCGTCTTCAATGGCCCATTTACCAATCTTGATTACATAATTCTTAATTACTAGATCAAACAAAACTGAAGCAGAAATAAAAAATGGAACTTTACCTAAATAATGTCTATCATCCGAACTACTTTGAGAGGTGGCCCGGTTTCATAATTAGCACGCTGGGAGTTACATCAAAACGGCAAAGGAGAGAGCACTGCGAAATTAAGGGCCCGTTTGGTATCCAACGGCGGAAACGGAAATGGAATGGAATGGAATGAAAATGAATCTAGTCCACATTATCATCATGATACATGATGAGTCATCTCAATTTTCATTCAAAAACTACCGCAAGGAGGCTTGCGGTACCCTTGTGGCACCTCAATCATTCCCTAATCTAAGGGTGGGGTAACAAAACACCTCAATCATTCCCTTCATCCCTTCTCTAGACACACAAATTTCAAAGTTTGAAATTAAAATATTGTTTCTAGTTAATATATAGTGACCCATAATTGGACGAGGTTCATTTCCATTCCATTCCATTCCGTTTCCGTTTCCGCCGTTGGATACCAAACGGACCCTAATACTATATGGGCTGAGAAAGAGAGGCAGTGAGAGAGAGATTGGGTTTTAAAAATTGAAAACAGAAAGAGAAAAAAAAACAGCAAGCGACAGAAAAACTGGTAAAAGCCCATAGGTAAAAAGTGATACTCCTCTGTGCCATTTGGTTTGTCCATATTTTCGTTTTGGGCGTCCCATTAGCTTTGTCCATCTTTCAAATATTTCCATTTTTATCTATATGTTTTTACACTTTTACCCTTATTCACTCTTATATATTACCCCCATTATCCAACTTTTTCATCACTTTTATCACTTTTTCCTATAAAATTACAAAACTACCCTCCTCCAATCTTATACTCCCTCCGTGCCTGAAAGTTTGTCCGCCTTTCCTTTTCGGGGGTCCCAGAAAGTTTGTCCATCTCTACTTTATTTCCATTTATATCACTATGCTTTTACAATCTTACCCTCATACAATCTCATATATTACCCCCATTATCCAATTTTTCTCTCAATTTTATCCCTTTTTACTATAAAATTACAAAATTATCCCCAATCAATCTTATAAATTACTCTTTTTTATACCCTTTTCATCAACTTTAACACTTTTCCCCATCACTTATCAAACTTTTCCAATTTTCATTAATCTGTGTGCAATTGTGCTTTATGGACAAACTTTCCGGGACGGAGGAAGTATATTACCCCCAATTATCCACCTTTCTCATCAACTTTATCACTTTTCAACTTTTTATAAATTACCGTGTCAACCGTACTATTTGGACAAACCAAATGGGACGGAGGGAGTATTAACTTTTACCTAACTTGGCTTGGAGATTAGACAAGCTCAAAACAAAAAGGAAAGCAAATACGGAGTATACTTTTTAACTCCCTAACCAAGCTCGAGAGTGCACTTGTACTTGAAGCTACTCCAGATTTCAACCAACGGTCGATTCTGCTCTAATCTTTTTCCTTTAATGATGATTTTCCCTTTTAACTCCTCTGTTTTCCATATGGATAGATATAGATGTAAATATGCAATAAGGCTATCTTACTTTATTAATCAAGGCCTAAGAGGTACGTGTTTAATGCATTGCCATGTATTAGTATATCACCAACAACTTGGAACAGAAAAAAGAGCTTATTTTATGTACTCCATTATTTCATAAGGAAGTTGCTAGAACGTGGGTCTATGACTCCTAGGCGTACAACTTGTTGGAACACTAGCATCAATTTGAAGCTAGCTGTTCGTTTTGACAATCTTGCCAACCAAAACTTCCATGCAATTTTCTTACATCAAAAATGAAAGCTAGTACTAACTAGGTCTTGTTAATAGATGCACGATTTACCCTTTCTGTTATCGTTTGTTTTGGGAGGATGGAGATCCAACTAAGCATTGTATATGCATCTTCACTTTTCTACTGCATGAAAAGGTGTCGACGTACTTTCGAGTACATTTGTTTGTTGAGGTTTAAGCTTTAGTACGTACTATGCAGGGCCGGTCCTAAGCCATCGAAGGCCCCTGAGCGAGTGAACTTTATAAGACTCCTTAATATAATTTTTTTGTGGTCAAATAAGGCCCCTTAATTAATAGAATTCATATATCACTAATACTAGAAACATATATATTAATCACATCACAAATAAAAATACTAAAGTTTTGGACTTTTGTATTATTGTAATAGTGTAAAAAGAAAAACAACACCAACTATAGCTAGAGTAACAGAAGTGTGCAAAAACAGATTATAATACTATTAGAACATAATTAGTGGAATCTCCAATAAGAGGAAGGCACGAAGTAATTCTATCTATAAGTGGGCTTAATCCTAGATTTCATATATGAATTTCTTTTGGAATACCTACCCGACATTGAATATGAAACACAAAGATTTAGTAAATCAGTCGAATACATAAAAGAACACTGAACTGTAAAGTTGTAGACAAAAGAAATTGAATTAATTAAATGGGTTTTATGACTTTTATCCTCTCTTGTTTTTGACCCCCTGATCAGCCATTAATGATATATTGGGGGTAGGAAAGAACGTAATAGATGGGCCCCTTTAATTAAATGGGGTACTTAATGGATGCCTAGGTTTTAGTTTTTTCATATCAGAATAATTATATGTTGGGCTTATAATGCAAATAGAAAAAAATATATGGGCCCCTTTGATTTATGGGCCTGGGGCAAGCGCCCAGTCTGCCCCGCCTTATGGGCCGGGCCTGGTACTATAGTTGATATGACCTTAACTTGTGATGGTATGAAGATGTTCTTCTCCCTAGCTAGTGATGATAGTGCCAAAAAAATTGCTAAGACTCTCCCTAACTCTTATAATCCTTCATCCACATTCTCTCACGCACAGCTCATCCTTAATTACGTGGACTTCACCGTTACTTCCCTGAGCTTGATTGCCGCTGTCGTGCCACCAAGCTTCGCGCCTTCGACGTTTACCCAACACGACCTCTCCATCTTTGACCGGCAACTCGAGGACTTTGAATGAAGGTTGCAAGTAAGGCTCTTGCAGCAACAACAAAGGAGATCGAGGATGGAGTTCCGGGTTGATTGTGGCTTATCTGAAGTAGAGTCATGACTATTGTTAGACTTTTTCCCCCCAACTATCAAACATGGGAAAATTATATTATCAACAAAGATTAAATTGCGAGGATTCATGTCAATTTGTCAAAAGCCCCGATTTGGTTTTCTAATAGGGAAACAAACATATTTTTTCATTCTATTCTGATAGTTTGACAAATAGTGTTTTGTCTCCTTGTAGACATGGTTGAGTATGATGTTGTAACCCAATACATCATTTATTAGGAACGGTTTGAATCTACTCCTAAACATGTTACCCCTCTTCCTAACGGCTATCTGCAAACTTTAACACCAACCCGCAATTAGGCAATTAGCTCTAATATGATGCTTCTGTAAACTTGTGTGATCCCAGACTTCAAAAGCGTATCAGACTTTAGCATGCCCTTTCCACGTCCATATTTTCTGTGCACTGGAAGGAATCCTTGCAAGTTGCAATGTGGGAATTGCCTATTTACGTTCATTGTGGTTGCATACTCATTACTGGCTTAAATTAGTACTCCGTATACTCTACTATTTGCACTTCCATGTAGTAGTATCAGTATACTTTTTTCACCCCCCAAAAAAATGCAGAGAAAGAAAACTTTTCATCGCTGTTTAAAGTCTACAACAGAAAACTCACTGAGCTTTTTTTTTTTTGATCTGTTAAACTCACTGAGCTTTAATTCCTGCCCAGTGATTCTCATTATGGTAATATGATAGACAGTCAGCTTTTCAAGGAAGGATATAATCTCTGCTTGATCACATGGCTCAATCAAATGCCATCAAGAATCAATGGGAAAATATGACAGCACCACTAATAAGTGCAAAGCCATTTCATTTGTAATGGTCTGGTTTTACCTGGAGTGTAATGTAATAATGAGATTATCCTGGTGATTGGGAAAAAGAATCAGAAGGTAGACTGGTAAACTAGACAAGAAGGGTAGTGTACAAATAGAGGTTTACTGGTGCAAAGCATAAATGTCTGTTGTTGGCCACATGCCAGAAGAACTGGTTCAACAATATAAAGAGGACCATCCACAAGCACTGTTATAGTATTTCATGCTTTTGTTGCATATATAAGAAAGTTGAGTTTCACTTGGAAAGATTTGCGTTTCTGTAAATTCTTATCTTTTTCAAATCTATTGTGAAATAAGTCTCATAAATCTCTTTCATCAAACAAAAAAATCTCATAAATCTCGGTAGACAAAATCCCGTAAGGTGCCTTCTTGCATCTAGTTTCAAGTAACAAAACTACCAGATCAGCAAACCACTCTTAAGTTCTAGTTTGTTTACCAGCAACTAGCTGGACTCCTGAGAATGTCAGTAATATACGAGTGTCTTAAGGTGTATCATGTATCTGGAACCCATTGCAAAGATCTATATGCACAGGGCAAGACAATATCAGCTACAAACCCATCCTCTAAGAGCATATGCAATGGTGAGGAGTTATCATCCTCTCTCAATTTTCTCTCTCCTTTTCTCCATTTGACACATCATCTCCTCTCTCATCCACCTCATTTTCTATTTTTTCATTCCTCTTCCTCATCATCTTTCTTTATTTTTCCCTACAATGGAGAGGATCCTCTTATATTTCACCATATTTTATATGTATATACTCACTTTATAATCTATACAATCAAGAGTATGATAAAATTAATTACTAACTTAATTAATAATTACACTATATTTAATAAACTAATTCAGTGTAGTTAATAAAATTGTAAATAACTTGTGATAATATAGATTGAATTGCAAATGAAAAAAAGACTTGATTAAACATAAAAAAACGCTACAAATTATGAAAGATGAAAAGTAAAAACATTAAGCATACATTATAACAATTAATACTATTGCCATAAAAAATCAATAAGAATCCGAATTCGATGTCATGTCTTGAAACTTCTCCCATATGTGATCGACCAAGTCGTTCTTTAGAGCAACATGCATTTTTTTAGTCCGAAGCTCCTCCCTCCTATCTATAAATCTTCTTAGAGTTCGCTCATTATATCGTCCCCGAGACACTATGAATGTCTCGTTATCATTTATTCTTGATGATCCAATATATAGAGAAAAAAATGACTAATGTAGAAATGATGCAAAATTAGACTCAATTTATAGAGAAACAAATGATGGAAATTAATTTATTTATTTTTTAAATAAAAAATATTACATTTTAGTATTATTTGGGATATAACATAACTAGTTATAAATTTGAATGAAATAATTGAAAATAGTTGTAGTAGTAGATAACATGTGTCACATGGTAAATGGGTAAAAGTTAAAGTTTGGCACAAGAGCCAAAATTTACAATCCTTGGTAGAAGGAGGATTACTTTCATTCCTCCTTCAAGAGAGGATCCTCTAACAATTTCTACAATGGAGAGGACATCCTCATAGAGGAGAGAGAGTGCTAAGAGGAGAGTGATTCCTCACCATTGTAGATGCTCTAAGCCGACTCAGGCAGGGCAAAGGACAGCTAGGCTAGTTCTTCATATGCATTAACTTTTTCAGAGATCACACCAAGCCATAATGCTAACTTTTTCAGGATAAGCTCACAAACACTGCTGAACTCTGTATTGTGAGATAATTGATCACCAGGTCCATAAAAGTTGACTTTAAGTGCCAAAAATGTATCAAACTGTAACAATGTAGTGTGCTAATATGAAATACAACACTTCCTTATACTTCATGCATATAAAAATAACAAGAATAGAACCAAGACAAATTGAGTTGGCAAGTTCACCTCGATGATCATCGCTTGAGATACTCCAGGTACCACTTATACGTGTCCACTAGCCCATCCTTGAGCGAAACCTTGGGCTGCCATCCGAGCTGCATCAGGCTCGAGCTGTCCATGAGCTTCCTAGGGGTGCCATCTGGCTTGGTGGAGTCCCAGTTGAGCTCTCCTTCGAATCCAACAACCTCCTTCACAAGCTCAGCCAGCTCCTTGATGGTGACTTCCTTCCCACTGCCGACATTCAAATGGCTCAACCCGCTGTACTTGTCCATCATAAAGACCACAGCATCCGCCAGATCATCGACGTGCAAGAATTCCCTGAGAGGCGAGCCGGTTCCCCACACCACCACCTCCTTGTCACCTCTCACCTTCGCCTCGTGAAACCGGCGAATCAACGCAGGCAAAACATGTGAATTCTCAGGGTGGAAGTTGTCATTTGGACCATACAAGTTTGTTGGCATACCTGCAATTGATCATGATAATAGGTCTTCAGCTTTCAACAAAGTCAACATCTGAATTGACTTATCACATCTGATTCTGATAAAACTATGTGTATATGTACATCCGATCTACAACTACCAGGGCGATTGTTCATATGATACATCCAATATTCCAATCCATGTCTACATCAATTTCAAATCCAAATAAGAAATCCACCGACATTGTGTATACAGCCATAATCAGACATCACAAACGAATTACGAAGCATTATTTCACGAAATCAAGTAATAAACTGTAGTTTACCGAGCTAGATCCTACTCAAATAGGACAGAATTGAAGAGGTACCTGAAATAGCATCCCAATTGTACTGAAGTCTGTAAGCCTGGCACATCTTGATCCCGGCGATCTTGGCGATGGCGTACCACTCGTTGGTAGGCTCCAAGGGGCCGGTCAAGAGCGCGTCTTCGGGGATGGGCTGAGGGGCGAATTTGGGGTAAATGCAAGAGGATCCGAGGAAGAGAAGCTTCTGGACGCCATGGGCGTAGGCGGAGTGGATGACATTGGTCTGGATCTGGAGGTTGACGGCGATGAACTCGGCCGGGTAGGTGTTGTTGGCGTGGATCCCGCCGACCTTGGCGGCCGCCAGAATCACGAATCGGGGCTTCTCGGCGGCGAAGAAGGCGTCGACGGCGGCCTGGACGGTGAGGTCGAGCTCGGCGTGGGTGCGGAGGAGGAGGTTTGTGAAGCCTAGGGATTGGAGCTTGCGGGTGATGGCGGATCCGACGAGTCCTCGGTGGCCGGCGACGAACATCTTGGCTGATTTGTCGGAGTAGAAAGGAATGTCGGCGGTGGGGGTTGAACCCGCCATGTTCGCGCGGAGAGACGTGGAGGGAGGTGCTGAGGAACGAAGGCAGCAAACTCGGAATTCAGCCAAGTGTGGTGATCAGACTATCGTGTGGGATGTAGGCAGAGCTCGAGTTGTAGGCTAATTGATTGGGCTGGCGCTATTTGTGGGCCGATCTTATCTAGGCCCATCTCTCCGTTTCGCAGACTTTCCAAAGTCCATGTATAATGGGGCCCGTTTTATTTGTGGAAGGTTAACGAGTTACGATCGGGTAAGGATTAGGAGGGCAAGATCAGATTCTATGAAGAAATGGCAAACCGTCGTCCGTGGAGTCGGAAACGATGACCTGGGACACTATCTCAAGACTTAACCGTTGAATCAGATGTCTGAAGTTAATGAGTTACAGTATATGTCGATTCGTAGGTGTAACCTATTACATTATTACTATATATTAAAGAATTTATTGCATGCTTTTTTGAGATGCTCATCTCAAACTTTAATCCCTTTTGATAGTATAATCTTTCTCATTGGTCACCCACGAATATATATTTGAATATAGAGATCGTATAATAAATGGGATAGTGTCCACCTCAAAACGAAGATGGTTTTCATCTAAACATAACACAAGCATGAATGTGACTTACTTTTGATCGTTCAGAATTATGAGATTTGGCAAAGACGAACAGGAAATCAACACAAACAATCAAAATATAAGCTCAATCATCATGATTAGAGCCAATCCGGGAATCACTCAAAACAAAGAGTTCAAGTCTGATGTGTGAAACGAGAGCACACCGACCTACACCAGATTACAACTTGCAAAACAAGAAAAGAAAGCTTATATAGTGCCGGTTTAATTAGAACCCGGTTCACTATTTTATTACAAACAGAAAACTAAACCGGCCTTAAAACTAAGCCAACAGTACCCACTAAATGTGAAGAAGCATTCACTTTGCAAGCCACCAAATCCCACGCCGTTGTTGATAGGCTCCGACTTGACAACTCTATGAATCATCATTCTCCACATCCTCCCCTCAAGTTGGAGCCAATATGAGACCCAACTTGGTTGAGAGAAAGTCATGTTGACTGTGATGTAAGGCCTTGGTCATTAAATCAGCTAGTTGAAGCCTAGTAGGCACATAAGCGGTCTCAAGAAAACCAGCCCGAATCCGCTCTCGAATGAAGTGGCAGTCCAGGTCCACATGTTTTGTGCGTTCATGGAAGCAAGGGTTCGCGGCAAGTTGTTGAGCTGCTCTATTATCACAGAATAGCACAACCGGCAACTCAACCTTGATCTTCAGATCGTTAAGGAGATAACTCGACCAAATTAGCTCAGCTGTAGTTGATGCCATACTTCTGTACTCTGCTTCTGCAGATGATCGGGAAACCGTGCTTTGTTTCTTAGTCTTCCACGAAACAAGAGAGTGTCCCAAAAACACGCAATATGCAGACAAAGAACGCCTAGAATTCAAGCAAGACCCCCAGTCCGCATCAGAGAAACCAGTCAACTTGAAAGAAGTTTGTACCGGATAAAATAATCCCAGCCGAGTGGTGCCCTTTAGATACCTAAGCACATGAGTGACAGCATGCCAATGTGGCAGTCTCGGTTTAGCGACAAACTGACTAAGATGTTGCACGCTGTAGGAAATATCAGGTCGGGTCAGAGAAAGATATAATAGCTTCCCAACAACACTTCTATATCTTTCAGCATCAGGAAAAATCTCTCCCTCTTCTTGCCTTAAATGCAGGCCTGTAGGAAGAGGAATTTTTACTTCTTTACAGTCTTCCATACGTGTGGCTGCCAAGATGTCCTTAATGTACTTTTGCTGGCTGAGTATCACACCTGCCTCATCTCTGTACAATTCCATACCTAGAAAGTATCTAGCATGTCCAAGATCCTTAATTGTAAACTTGGAATGCAAAGCTTCCTTTACTGTCTGAATTTCTTTACAATCATTCCCTGTAATAAGAATGTCATCCACATATACCAACATGGCTGTAAAAGAATCTCCATGAGCTCGAACAAATAGGGAGTAATCAGAGTGGGATTGAGTATACCCCAACGATAGCAAAAAATGAGTTAATTCCAAATTCCATTGTCGAGATGCCTGCTTTAGGCCATAAAGAGACCTTTCTAGTTTACAAACCTGTTGAGTATTACCTTGTTTGTAACCTTCAGGCAATTCCATATAGATTTCTTCCTCTAAGAAACCATGAAGAAACGCATTATTTACGTCCAACTGATGAAGATTCCAACCTTTTGCAGAGGCAAGAGCAATCAACATTCGAACAGTTGGAACTTTAGCAACAGGAGAGAAGGTGTGTTTGTAGTCCTTCCCAAGCTTCTGACTAAAACCCTTTACCACTAACCGGGCTTTATATCTCTCTATGTCTCCATTTGGCTTGAATTTGATCTTAAAAACCCACTTTGACTTGATAGCTTCTTTCCCTTCAGGCAAAGAAGTTAACCTCCAAGTTCCATTTCGTTCAAGAGCATCCAACTCTTCTTGCATAGCCTTGATCCATTTAGGATCGCTTTGCGCTTCCCTAAAATTCTGCGGTTCCTTAACACTCAACACATTTGCCAAGGAAGCATAATACTCAGTCTGGACATTGTTAACTACATAATCATTGTGCCACACTGGTGCTTGTCGATTTCTAGACGACTTTCTCACTTCTGGAACAAAATCAGCCGGTGACCCTGTGCCCACCACATTTCTGTGATCAGTCTGACTGTTCTCTGAACTTTGAGAACCATCAAAAGGAATAAAAGAGCTCCTCTCTAGAGAACTCAATTCTGCAGCCCCATTACTACCCTCTATTGGTAGCATTTCATCACAATCTTCACTCAATGGTTGTTGCACCAGCTGTTTTACCAATCTGCTGTCTTCTGCATCAGAATCTGTCAAATATGGAAACACTGTTTCCTGAAATTTAACATCCTTGCTAAAAAATACTCGTTTGCTTTCCAAATCATACAACTTATAGCCCTTGGCGTTAGGAGGATAGCCAAGGAAGATGCATCTTCTACCTCTGGCATCCATTTTATCAGAAGGTTTTGGCGCCATGTATGCATAGCAAAGGCAACCAAACACCTTCAAGTACCCATATTCAGGAACCTTCCCAAACAACAGTTCATATGGTGTTTTCCAATCTCGAACTGAAGAAGGCATTCGGTTAATAATATGTGTGGCAGTGAGCACACATTCCCCCCAAAAACATTTAGGCAATCCTGACTGAATTCTTAATGCCCGAGCAGTATCTAAGAGATGTCTGTGCTTTCTCTCTACTCTCCCGTTCTGCTCAGGTCTGTAAACCATCGTCCTTTGGTGTACAATCCCAAACCTGGTGAACATTCCTTGACATTCTCTGTTCACAAACTCGCTACCATTATCTGTCCTGACCTTCTTCACATTCACCTCAAACTGAGTCTGCACATACCTGAAGAAGGCATCCAAAACCTCACAAACCTGATCCTTTCCATGCAACAAATATGCCCATGTTGCTCTGCTGTAATAATCTACCACAGTCAAGAAATAACTCTCTCCATTCAAAGCTTTCACCCTGTAAGGCCCCCACAAATCTATATGCACTAATTCAAATAAATTTCCAGCAAGAGACAAACTAGGAAGAGAACTTAATTTGTGAAATTTGGCCATAGAACAAGTATCACAAATAAACTCATCATCTGCAAAACCTTTACACAAAGGTATGTGTTTCATCTTACTGACTGAAATGTGTCCCAGCCTTTTATGTAACAAAACAAATTCATCATTTGTAACAAAATTACTACTAGAAGACTTCTCACAACCTGAGATCGTCTTATTAATGCTAGAAATATGAAAACTCTTCCCATGCTCAGCTTTAATTCGGAATAAACCTCCTTCTCCTCTTCCTTGTGCCACTGACTGCTTACTCGAACGGTCCTGCAGATTGCAATACCCCTTATGAAAGTAAGCTACTAGTTCATCTGAGGATACCAACTTGCTCACAGATAACAAATTGTATCGAAAATCAGGCACATACAAAACATCCTTCAAAACCAAACTGTCATTCACTTTCACATCTCCAACTGTGTCTACTGATTTAGAACTACCATCAGGTAAAATAACATGAACAGGACAACTCACTCTCCTTGGACAAATCAACAATTCATAATGCGATGTCATGTGGTCCGATGCTCCACTATCTACAATCCAATCATCACTAGTATTTTGCATAGCATTTAATACTGAAACTGTTATACCTGCAAAGTGGAAATTGTTCCTCGGATACTTGATTTCAGGCCTGGATGATCCTTCTCCTCTCTCTTGTCCAAGTCTTCCTCCCCTCACTTGGACTGACATTGCTTTCTCTGCCTTGAAAGCCCTCATCATCTCTTGACAAGCACTCGACAGAGTAGAAACTGCCTGAGCTAGCTGTTGAGGATCCACATTACCCTTTTGATCACTTCCATTTCCATGATCCAGAGGACTATCATAGTTGCTTTGTCCATCTGTCTCAACATTTCCAGCCATTCTGGACCCTCTCCTCCCCTTTTTTCCTTTGTACCAATCCGGGTACCCTATGAGTTCAAAGCAATTCTCCTTGATGTGGCCTTCCTCCTTGCAATGGAAGCAAGTTCTCTTGTCTTTGGTCTTCTTAAAATCTCTCTTTTCTCCACTGTATGACCCTCCTTTTCCATTATCAGAATATTGACCACGATTCCCTTCCACTTCTCTATTTCCATTCCTGTTGTAATTGCTTTGGTGAGATAGTAAAGCTGAAGTTTCAATGTTCACACCTCCTGTAACTTTCTTTTGAGTCTCAACACCCATCGCCATTTGATAAACTTTGTTGATGTTAGGCAACGGATCCATAGACACCACGTGGCTCTTAAAGCCTTCATACTCCGGATTCAATTTCATTAAGAATTCCATAACCTTCTCACGACTGTTCTGTTCGATGACCCTAGCAGCCAAATTACACTTACAAATCTCAGCTGCTGCACACGAACAAATAGGCAGCCCAGTCAAATCATCAATCTCATCCCAGCAACGGTTCAATCTGCTATAGTAAGTAGTCACATCACTACTTCCTTGAGTAATCTGGGCTAATTCCTGTTTCAGATGAAAAATTAAAGGACCATTGTTTTGCTTGTACCGATCACAAATCTCCATCCACAAATCTCTAGCTGATCTAGCGTTGATGAAGCCTCCCGAAAGTTCATTTGTCATTGAGCTCAAAATCCAACATGAGACCATTGAATCACACCTCTTCCATCGCTCGAGCTTTGCTGATCCAGGCGCCGGACGAGCTTCTGTTCCATCGATGAAGCCCAGCTTCATCTTTGCCATCAAAGCCCTCTCGACTTGCCGACTCCACGGCAGAAAATTCCGCCCATCAAAGGCTGTTCCCGACAGCGACATCCCAGGGAAATCGGAGTTTGACAGATAGAGCGGATCTGCCATGTTCACCGTTTGGGAACTCTCCTCCCTCGTCACGCTTCGGTTTTCAGACATCTCGCTCGTCATACCTGTCGGAAATCAAAAAAACACCAACACCAAACACAACCGGAACACCAGATCTGAACAAACAAGCAGGTCGAACCCAAAAACGCAGCAATTTCGGCCACCAAACCTCAAAATTGCTCTGATACCATATGAGATTTGGCAAAGACGAACAGGAAATCAACACAAACAATCAAAATATAAGCTCAATCATCATGATTTAGAGCCAATCCAGTAATCACTCAAAACAAAGAGTTCAAGTCTGATGTGTGAAACGAGAGCACACCGACCTACACCAGATTACAACTTGCAAAACAAGAAAAGAAAGCTTATATAGTGCCGGTTTAATTAGAACCCGGTTCACTATTTTATTACAAACAGAAAACTAAACCGGCCTTAAAACTAAGCCAACAGTACCCACTAAATGTGAAGAAGCATTCACTTTACAAGCCACCAAAATCCCACGCCGTTGTTGATAGGCTCCGACTTGACAACTCTATGAATCATCATTCTCCACAAGAATCTCCCATGAGTGAGTGGTATGTATCGGAATAAAAGTATCTCGAAAGGCCAAAATGGCAAGTTGCAAAAGAAAGATTCTATAATTTATTTATTCTCTCCCAAGTATGTTGATTGAGACTCAAATAGATCAAGCCTAAATAAATTCTAAGTAATCTATTAGAAACCTTAACAAACTAATACTACGAGTCAATGTGAGCTTAAACTAGTTGAAGTAATATTATGTGTTGAATTTGAGATTAATAATTTATTTATATATTTCTTTTTCAAAGAAGCTAGCTAGTAATGTGTTTGGCATACGATAAGTGATTAGAGTTAAATATCTACGTAAAATGACAAAAATGGACATGAAAAATTAACGTAACTACTTATTTGACGAAGTCTTGACCCCGTCGTCATCAGCCGTTGCCAGCACCAAGTCGCCATGACTTAGCCACCATCGTCCTATTGTTGCTAGCTAGTAATGCATCTTCGCCAACCCCCATTCTTTTTTATTTCTTAAACTACTGTTTTTTTAGAATAAGGAAGGATTGATTTAAAAAACTGAAAATTAAAATGATTTACTAAGAGTAAATAAGTAATTTTATAGGATTTTTTAATTTTAGTTAAAATTGTAAAACATCAAATCTAACCCATCGGAGAAAGTTAAAAAAAAACAACTTATTATCTATTAAAAGACTATAAACTCATTCTTACCTTTTACAATTATTCGTCCATTATACAATGATTTATGAACGAAAAGGTAGAAAAATATATGCAATAAATTATGGAATATCAAATATTTTGAAACACAATTGACACAAAATCGTAGTATTGATAATATATATCAAAGACAATCGTATCCTTCTAACTATTTATCTTTCCATCCAACAAACAAAAGGTACACTTTTTTTTTTCTTGTTTTAAGTCCATCTTATAGGATCGCTTCATTGTATTTCTCGTCCGTAGCGAGAATTGATAGCACATCTTGTCCGTAGCAAGTAGGGCTGAGCAAAATCCGGACCGGATCAGACCGGGACCGGACCGAGGCACTTCCGGTCCGGTCCCTGGTCCATGAATTTTAGATATCCGGTCCCCGGTCCGGACCGGACCGGTTATTTATAAAAATTAAATTTAAATAAAAAATATATTAATTTTAATGTTTTTATAGTTTATTTTTAATATTTAAGTTTCACATTTATATTATATACTTAATAATATTATATTTTTCATAATTTATATATAATTTCTCTAAATAAATTATAATTTTTTGAATAAAAAATAAATTTTTAATTCAAATAATATTTTTTTTAAAAAAAAATAAAAATCCGGTCCAAAACCGACCGGACCGGGACCGGGACCGGACCGGACCG
Organism: Polygonum maritimum; assembly: GCA_963924305.1. Taxonomy (NCBI): domain Eukaryota; kingdom Viridiplantae; phylum Streptophyta; class Magnoliopsida; order Caryophyllales; family Polygonaceae; genus Polygonum; species Polygonum maritimum. The sequence goes on along the minus strand of OZ002733.1, from coordinate 10,297,401 downwards.
GAGTTTTCTGGTCCGGTCCCCGGTCCATATATTTTAGGGAATCCGGTCCCCGGTCCGGTCCGGTTTTGGACCGGTGCTCAGCCCTAGTAGCAAGCAAATGTTATCGACTTATCGGTGCTCGCTACGGACGGGAAATACAATGAAGCGGTCATGGTAATTGGATTTCTCGTTGTTCGAGGCTTGTTAGTCATTGCATTTGCTTGATTTGAATTCAGCTATGGTATGGAAATGATTCGGATTTTGATCACTGTAGATGCTTAATTTTGATGACTGAAAGATATATCTGCATATGGATCTTACTCTGAAGCTTGATTACAAACTGAAATTGATTATCCTGGCGTCACTCTAGATAGATGCTTAGTTCATCTTGATTATTCTTTCGTGCTAGGGTGAGAGTAATACCAAGATGGGTGACCTATTGGGAAGTTCTCGGGTTGGTATATGATAACTCTTTTAAGGGCGACGGGCCTTACAAATGGTATCAGAGAACACTCTGGGTTACGAGTTCGGTTTGATCAGGAGGGCAGTCACTCGACCCAAAGGGCGGTCCTTAGGCCTTAACGATGTCATTAAGTGCTTAAGTGTAAAACCTCAATAATTTACAAGGGGTTGAGGTGTTCTCTATAATAACAAGAGCTCGTCTTTTTCATGATTCGAGAGGTTAAAAGAACTATGACGTTAAGTTTGCTAAGACTAGAGTATTACCAGGATGGGTGACCTATTAAGAAGTCCTATATGGTTGGTATGTGATAGCTCTTCTAACCTTCTAGTGCCACAGGCCTTACATCGTTGTCATCAACTTCTTTGAATGGAGTCACATCATATTGAGTGTTTTTATCTAGTTCATTTTTTACTATTCTATTGTACATATAATAGACACTTTCATGATCTTCCAAAATTTACTTTTATTCAAACCACGGGCAAATTTTCAAAGTATAGCAAATGCATGTTCAACATCCTTTTTAACCCATTATCACTTCTGAGCAAATAATGTTGCTTTGTCTCCTTGATTGGATAAATGTAGCTGATCACTTTGGTTATATTCCATTAATGAGATGGGCACCCATGTTATATTGGTCCGGTGCTCATTGACAACATAATTCACTTTTGGAGTTCAACCTTGCAAAATACCATCAAAATTGGGTGAACGATCAAGAACGTCAATATCAGTTAGAGTTCTTGGTGTTTCAAAAAATGCATGATAGATCCAAAGATCATGCGATGCTACAGCCTCTAAAAAGATAGTTGGTTTGTCATTTCCACGAGAATACATTCCTTTCCATATGGTAAGAGAATTTTCCACTCCTAATGGATACAATCAAAGCTCTCCAATAGACTTGTCAAAAGCTGACACGACCCGCAACCCGATCCAACCCGAATCGAAATTTTTAGGTTTCAACCCGAAAATTTAGACTTGTAATCCAATTTCAACCCGACCCAATTGAAACCCGATTCCGTTGGGTCGGACCTGATTTTTTATAGTTTAAATTATATTATAATATATAAAATTTATCATGAAATTTATTTTATATTTTATTATTAAAATGTTTAAAAATAATATTTTTATTATTATATTTTATTATTAAAAAAATATTTTATTTAAATTTTGGTAAAAAAAATTTAATACTCTTAAACCATTGGGTTGATCCGATCCGACCCGAAAACGCATAACGACCCGACCCAATTTGACCCGTAACCCGATTGACTCGAACTTAACTTGAACCCGAAACGACCCGACCTAACCCGATTGACAGGTCTACTCCCCAGCATACCTAAACACTCTCGCATCTCTTGCATGCGGAGTAAACGTTGGAGATCCTCGAACATTGACCTTCTTAGATACACATCACCAAACAATAACATAATTCCATATGCAAACTTTTCCAAACATAAGATCGCAGTGTTTTCACCAAGTTGATTGTATTTCATCCATAGAATCAACACATCACAACCATACACCATCATACATATGGTTTCAGTGCACTTTTGAAGTGCGAAGAGTTCTAATCTTCCAATAATGTCTCATCTTTGTACAAAATATGGAACTTTGCTCTCTAGTTGGTCAATGATGCGCATGAACAAGAGCTTGTTCATCCTGAGTCTATGTTGAAATCAATCTTCTTTATAAATCGCTCCATCACTGAAATAATTATTTCATAAGCGAGTGTGCCCTTCCTCACGACCTCTATCAATATATGCTCGACGACTTCTTCGCTTTGAACTATTCACCTCCTAGAGGAAACATTCATGATTAAACACCCATTCATGAATCAACGTGTCACATTCTTGATTAAATGTTTTATCAATTTCTTCATCTAACGAATTTTTGAGTAAGAAGTATTTGGAATTGTTGGATTTATATGCACTATTGCAATGAGTTAGGAGAGAGTTGATAACTGCTTTATAATAATGAAGACTTCGTCTTAATATAGATATTCATATCTTTTGAGAGATTTGTTTTTTGGATCTAATTAAAATTTTCTCTAAATAGTTTAGATATGCGAATGGTGCTTCTATAAAGATTCATTTTTAATTTGATGTGAATACTATTTGTGTAGGGATACTGAGTAATATATTGTGGAATTTTGAGTGATAGATTCATTTGGGATGAGTTTGGACTTAAGGAGAAATAATCATAAGTGTTTTTAATTTGGTCATCATTGATGAGATCCGTAAGATTTTCATAGAAGTAAAATGGATGGTTTGGATCAATAATGAAGAAAAAGAAAGGAACATAATTTAGAGTTATAAGTCTGAATGGATTTTGATGTAGGTTGAGATAGAAAAATGAGCTCTAGATATAGAAAAAGGTTTGTATTTATTTATTGAAAACGATTTAGGAAATATGTACAAGTGATGCGTTATGCATTCGAGTCGGATCGTGAGTTGCTCGGTCTAGGTTGGAAGGATCGGGATCTCCTCCAAGGTTTGATAATCAGATAAACACGAGCCATGGCTGGTGAGCCTCTTGTACTCGCGTGGGAGAGGGAAGAATGAGGTTGTGCTCACAACGACGAGCTATAAAGAGAAATGAAGGCAAAGGAGAAAGGACGTCAAAAGGGAGACGTCGGGCCAAAGGAAGGAAGGAACTCAACTTTAGGCTTTGGCTATGTTGATCTTGAAGTTGTTATTATGAGTACACGGGATGCTTAAGGAGAGAGTGTAACGAAAAACTGGGTCTAATCCTAATGCTAGCTTAATGGGCTCACATTGTAAGAATAAAAATGCACACGCCTAAAATAGCAATAAATATAAATAACAAAATAATAAATATGAAAACATGCTTAATATAGAAATACAATAAAATAAGCTCAATCAAGTCCGGATCTAAGGTGGACGCCAAGATTTTGGGCCTCTCGAACTCGCCATGATCGATCTTGGTGTGGGATCGGGTCGCATCAACATGTCTCTAAATATAATAATTGGATTAGCTAGATTCGTGTTTTAATTATGGTTTAAATCTCTGTTTCTGGATGAGAATTACAATGTACCTACAAAACAAATTAATACCCAAGGCGGGTTCTTTCAAGCCTTCCAGGGGGGTCCGTCGGGGAGATCTGCTCTCGCCCTATCTTTTGTGCTGTGTATGGAGAAGTTGTCTCACATTATTCAGGACGCGGTTATGGGCAACAGGTGGCGGCCTATCTCGGTTGGGGGTGTTCCTCTTACCCACTTGTTTTTCGCTGATGATTTGCTTTTGTTCGCCGAAGCGGATATGGGTCAGTTGGGGGTCATTCTCGAGTGTCTGGGCCTTTTCTGCGACATGTCCGGGGAGAGGGTTAATTACGACAAGAGTTCAATCTGTTTCTCTAAGAGGCTCCCCGCGGCTCGGAAGATGCAAATTTCTCAGGCTTGTGGCATTCCTGTGGTTGACGACATGGGAACCTATTTGGGGGTTCCCACTATTTGTGGTCGGATGCGTAAGGCGAAGTAAAATTTTTTGCTTGACAAGGTCTCTGCAAGGTTGGGGAGTTGGCAGGCGAGATATCTTTCCCAGGCGGGCCGGACGACGCTCGCTAATGCGGTGCTTTCTACCCTTCCCATGTATTCCATGCAGTCCACTTTGATCCCAAGGAGCATTTGTGATGCTCTGGACAGTGCGATCTTTGGTTTCATTTGGGGCTCCACATCTGACAATAAACGCCTCCACTACTTGGCCAAGGAGAAAATCGCTCGTCCCAAGTCGGAGGGGGGTCTCGGGTGTCGGCTTATGAGGCAATCGAACCAGGCAACTCTGGCCAAGCTCAGTTGGCGGCTCATCCACGAAAAAGATGCGGTTTGGAGCAAGGTGGTTAGGGGGAAGTATGGTGCCCATGATCACGCCCTTCATATGTTCACCAATCAACCAGGGTCTTCGCACAATTGGAAGGGTTTGTTGCATGGCGCCGAGCTGCTGCTCAAGGGGATTCGGTTCGCGGTCGGGAACGGTCTGTCAACCTTGTTCTGGCTTCACCCATGGGCCATGGACGATCCTTTGCTCCAACATGCAACCTTTGCGGTTCCCAGTCATTTGCTCTTGCTGAAAGTGGCCGACTTTTGGTTCGAAGGCGAGTGGATTTGGCCCCTTATTCAGCCTTTCTTGCCTGCTGATGTGTGTCAGGTCCTGCGTGCACACCATATCACTGATGGTGATCAGGATATTGTTATATACCATGTTGTGAGAACTTTGAGGGCAAAGTTCCTAAGGGAAGGGCAATTGTTATATCCTGCGCAGGGGCCATTTGTGCTAAATAGATAAGTTTTGGTCAAAAAGTGTAAATAGCTTGTAAAGGGGTTAATTGCAGGATTAAATGTGGAGAGCCTGTGTGTAACAGATCATCGATGAATAACAAGAAATCCTCTCCTTGCCTTTTCTATCTCTTTTCTCTCTCCCTAACAACTTTCTCTTCCTAATCTCAGTGACTAATCGTCACATTTGGTATCAGAGCGAGGTTAGGAAATAAGTACTTTGCTGGGCATAGATGTAAAATTCAGACTTTGCATAGTTTGAGCTCGTGGGAACCTGAGGAAGGACAGGAGAATTCTGATGCTAGGGAGCAGTCTGAATTAGATCACAGTGTTGATGAGATTGAGGATGATGCAGAAATCTATGTTCATGCCTTGACCGGTAGCACACCTTTGAATACAATCAAGATAAGGGCTGAAGTGCAGGGAAAACCAATTGTAGTACTGGTGGATAGTGGTAGTACTCACAGTTTTGTGGATCCTAGAATTGCTAAGGAGGCTAAGTGTGTGATTCAGGAAGCTAGTGTCATGGCAGTTGCAGTGGCAAATGGGAGTAAAATGTTCAGTCACCAGATTTGTAAGGGTTTGGAATGGAAGATGCAAGGAAATGTGTTTCAATTTGATATGAGAGCATTGAAACTTGGAGGATGTGACATGATATTGGGAGTGGATTGGCTGCGTGAGTACACCTTTATCTTTTGATTTCAGGGAATTGAAATTGTCTTTTGTGAAAAATGGAAACAGGATTGAGTTGGTTGGCTTTAAGGATCAAGCTTCAGTGAGAATAATGAGTGGCACAAAGCTGGAAAAATTGCTCAAGAAGGGCTCTCCCTTGTGTCTAACTCAAATTGCTCATTGTTGTTCTATGGAACACAAAACTGAGGTTATACCTACTGAGATTCTGTCACTTTTGGAGGAGTTTGGTGACGTTTTTCAGGAGCCTGTGGGATTGCCTCCTGTGAGAGGACATGAACACTCTATCCAACTCAAGCCAGATGCTCAACCAGTTTGTTCAAAGCCTTACAAATATCCTTACTTTCAGAAGAATGAAATTGAAAAACAAGTAACTGAGATGTTGGGAAATGCTACAATCAGGCCTAGTTGTAGTCCATTTGCATCTCCCACTCTCTTGGTGAAGAAGAAAGATGGAAGTTGGAGGTTTTGTATTGATTACAGGCGTCTAAATGAGATAACTGTCAAGAATAAGTATCCCATTCCTCATATAGAAGAATTGCTAGATGAGTTGTGTGGCTCTGCAGTGTTTTCTAAGCTGGATCTTAGGTCAGGGTACCACCAAGTGAGGATGGCCGAGGAGGACATTTGTAAGACTGCCTTTAGGACACATCATGGTCACTATGAATTTACTGTCATGCCATTTGGGCTGACTAATGCGCCAGCAACTTTTCAGGCTATGATGAATGAAGTTTTTGCTCCATATTTGAGGAAGTTTGTGTTGGTGTTTTTTGATGACATCTTAGTCTACAGTGCTAATATTAGTGATCATGTTCAACAGTTGAAATTGGTGTTAAATTCTTTGAGGGAAAACAAGCTTTTTGCTAAGAGATCCAAGTGTTCTTTTGCTCAGTCTCAGGTGGAGTACTTGGGGTATGTTATTACTGAAAAAGGTGTAGAAACTGATAAGGAAAAGGTGGCTGCAATGTTGTCTTGGCCAGTTCCTAAGAATGTTAAGGAGTTGAGGGCATTCTTAGGCTTAACAGGTTACTATAGGCGTTTTGTTCAGGGGTATGGAGTTATTAGCAGGCCTTTAACTGAGTTACTTAAGAAGGAGGCTTTTGTTTGGAGTGTCGAAGCTGAGCAAGCATTTGTGGATTTGAAAAACAGAATGTGTCAGGCTCCAGTTTTGAAATTGCCAGATTTCAGGGTTCCTTTTGAAATAGAGACTGATGCTTGTGGTAATGGTATTGGAGCTGTGTTAATGCAGCAGGGGCAACCTATAGCTTATATAAGTAAAGCTCTTCATGGACAACATCTCTTGATGTCTACCTATGAGAAGGAGTTGTTGGCTATTTTGTTGGCTGTGGAGAAATGGCGTCATTATTTGGAACCTGCCCATTTTTACATTAGAACTGATCATAAGGCTCTGAAATATTTGTTGGAGCAACAAATTACAACTCATCTTCAAAAGAAAGCTGTGAGAAGGTTGCTTGGTTTATCATATTCCATTGCTTATAAGAAAGGGAAAGAAAATGTAGTGGCAGATGCATTGTCAAGGAGGTTTGAAGGGAAGGATGGTGATTGTTCTTTGCTTACTGCAGTAGTGCCTCAATGGATTACTCAAGTCATTCAGAGTTATGAAGAAGATACTTGGGCACAGGAAGCTATAGTTAAGGCTTCTGTGGGAACTGATTCTGAATTTCAGCTGTGTAAGGGGTTGATTAGATATAAGGGAAGGTTGTATATTGGAAGCAAAGAGACTTTGAGACAACAGTTGATGTCTGCTATGCATGAAGAGCCTCTTGGGGGTCATTCCGGGATTTTAGCAAGCTATAACAGGTTGAGAACTTTGTTTTACTGGCCAAGGTTGAAATCTGCAGTGAACCAGTTTGTGAAAGAGTGTGATGTCTGTCAAAGAAGTAAGAGTGAAAATGTGGCTTATCCTGGACTTTTACAGCCCTTACCAATTCCTTCCCATGCTTGGACTCAGATAAGTATGGATTTTATTGAAGGTTTGCCTAAGTCTCATGGAAAGTCAGTGATCATGGTAGTTGTGGATAGATTTACCAAGTATGCACATTTTATGGCATTGTCTCATCCTTATTCTGCAGCTTCAGTTGCCCAAGAATTTATGAAGAGTGTGTATAAGTTGCATGGAGTGCCTAACAGTATAGTATCTGATAGAGACAGGGTGTTTTTGAGCACATTTTGGAAGGAATTATGGAAGGCTTTGGGCACCTCATTGCATTTCAGCTCTGCTTACCATCCTCAGAGTGATGGCCAGACTGAGAGAGTTAACCAATGTTTAGAAAATTATTTGAGATGTATGACATCAGCTAAACCTGTGCAATGGACAAAATGGCTTTATTTGGCCGAGTGGTGGTATAATACAAGCATGCATACTTCCTTAGGCATGTCTCCATTTCAGGTTTTGTATGGGTATGCACCACCTCAGTTGGGAATCCAGCACCATAGTATACAGACAGCTTCTGTAGCAGAATTTATGCAGGCGAAGGAATTGATTTTGTCATTGTGCAAGCAGAATTTAGAGGCAGCTCAAGCAAGGATGAAACTTAATGTAGACAAGCACAGGTCAGAGAGGAGTTTTGATGTGGGAGACTGGGTTTACTTGAGGCTACAGCCTTATCGACAGACATCTATTGCCTTGCGAAAGAATTTGAAGTTGAGTGTTAAATTCTATGGTCCATATGAGGTGATTGAGAAGATTGGGACTGTGGCATACAAGCTGAGATTACCTGCTCATTCTAAGATCCACCCTGTTTTTCATGTGTCCCAGTTGAAAAAGAGGATTGGTCCTTCAATTGTGCCTATTGTGGATCCTCCTGTTACTACAGGGGCTGGTGAAATTGAGGTGGCTCCTGAGAGTATAGTGGATACAAGGGTTACATACTTGGCTTCTGGTGCACCGGTGACCGAATGGCTGATCAAATGGAAGAATCTTCCTATTGAGGAATCTACATGGGAGCCTGCAGGACATGTTATTCAGCAATTTCCAGATTTTGGAGGTTAATTTCTCTACCATGTTGTGAGAACTTTGAGGGCAAAGTTCCTAAGGGAAGGGCAATTGTTATATACCATGTTGTGAGAACTTTGAGGGCAAAGTTCCTAAGGGAAGGGCAATTGTTATATCCTGCGCAGGGGCCATTTGTGCTAAATAGATAAGTTTTGGTCAAAAAGTGTAAATAGCTTGTAAAGGGGTTAATTGCAGGATTAAATGTGGAGAGCCTGTGTGTAACAGATCATCGATGAATAACAAGAAATCCTCTCCTTGCCTTTTCTATCTCTTTTCTCTCTCCCTAACAACTTTCTCTTCCTAATCTCAGTGACTAATCGTCACAGATAACGATCTGCCTTTCTGGAAGTTCAACGATTCGGGGTTGTATACGGTCAAGTCCGGGCAAAATATCGTCAGGAATGAGGAGTTGGCGCCGCTGGGCTTCGACTTCGACTGGGCAGGGATTTGGAAGCTGAGTGTTCAACAGCGGGTGCGTCATTTTGTGTTTCTACTGGCCCATGACTGCATTATGACGAATCTTGAGCGCGTCAGGCGTCACCTGGCGTCTTCCGATGCCTGCCCGCGCTGTGGTTCTAGTGAATCCACGCTCCACTTGCTGCGGGATTGCGTCGCCGTCAGGGGGGTTTGGACTCGCCTTTTCCCTGATGGTCTGCCCGGGGGTTTCTTACTTCACGCCACTGTTCGTACCTGGCTGCAGGCGGCGTGCCGGCTGGGAGATCGGGCTGCGGCCACCTGCGCCAATGCTTTGTGGTTCTTGTGGAAGTGTCGGAATGCTTTGTGTTTTGAGGGTGTTGACGACTTGGGGGCCGTCCCCACAGCTGTTTCGGCCGCCACGGATGCCTATTGGGCTGCCATGAACATCGACCTGCAGCCTGGGGCTTTCAGCGCTCGCGGGCCTGCACAAGGCCGGTGGGAGTCGCAGGAGGTGGGGTGGATCAAGCTCAATGTTGATGCTTTCTCCAAGGGCAACCCGGGCCCGGCGGGTGGTGCCGGTTTGCTGAGGGATGCGCAGGGTCAGTGGGTTGACGGCTTCGGATTCACTTGTGGAGTCTCTTCTGCGCTCAAGGGAGAAATTTGGGCAATCTTGCATGGCTTGCGTTTGGCCCGCTCTAGGCACATCCCGAGGTTGAGTGTGGAGACGGACTCTCTCATGGCGGTTAAGCTCATTCAGGATGACAAGCTTATCACCCACCCTTATTTCTATCTCATTAAGCAGTGCCGGCGTTTGTTGGATTGCGAGGGCTGGCAGGTTGTGTTGCATCACATCAGTCGGGCGGTCAATCGGACGGCGGATGCCCTTGTAAACCTCTCCGTCTCGTCTATGGATACCTTTGTTTCTTACAATACTCCTCCTGTTGCTATTGCTGAATTTTTGTCCAAAGACATTGTAGCTCCTTCTGAGCATTCTGCATTTTAATTTCAACAAAAAAAAAATAATACCCATTCTTTTGTCAATTTATCATCTATTTGAAAAAAAATAAACTCATTTTTACCAAACACCCATTAACTTAATTTTAAATATGAACTTATAAGTTATAAATTTGAACTAGAAATATCAAGTTGAAGTACCATTTTAGCTTAAAATTTCACATTAATGTTAGTGAACAAAGCCCGAAACAATCATCTTTTGTAGGGTTTCATTTCCAAAGGTTTATATCAGTAATTTAAGCCTACAAAAGTGTAAAATATGAAATGACCTAATCCTATTTTGGTTCATGAGTGGGATATGCGAAAACAGCATAGGTGCGCGAATGAATGGATATGCAATGACCTCTCATCTAGCCATAATTGGTTAATCACGTACAATATGCAATAATATGTATTCCATATGATATGAACCGAACAGATCATAAATTATTACAAACCTGCATCATCATAAACTAATTAAAGTAATGTTTTAGGAGTTACTACATGGAATCTTAGCATATACGTACTGATCTGTATATTAAACTAAAGAACGTCATCAGACATGAGATTACACAACAGTTGTTCCACTGATTAGGTTCGGTTGGCCGGAGGGTTAGACAACAAAGAAAGTGGTAAGAAAAAAGGTAAAGAAGAAAAAGAATGGGAAATTAAGTGCTTGAAATATGAAGAAGTGAAGTGGGGGCCTTGTGAATTAGGAGGGAATCATCAACCCACGAGTTGGCCCTCACTTTTGCTTTTTATCCCTCCCATGCCAATATGCCATGCCCCCTTCTTTTCGGTTTCATTATTTTTAACCTTTTTCCAACTTTTGCAATTTTGTTTTTTCTCTTTCTAGTAAATCCCAGTAGAAATCATGACCATTGACCTAACTCCGGAGTACTTATTTAGTTTAATCGGAGTAGTAATTTGATTGATGTGCAAGAAAGGGAAAAGCAGAAAGATGAATCAAACCCACCTCCTCCAACAAAGATTTGTAACGCCTGCGTTATCTGAATAAACCATCATTACGTTCAAAACCCATCCTACTTTTCGAGATTTTAAATCACCTGATTCCTTACTTATTTTTAATCATTATTAAAATTCCTCTTGGTACCCTGAGCTATCGACTATTCCTTTTGGTGTCCCACGGAAATTTGTTTTCCTTTTGGTATTCCCGTACTTTATAAATTTTTCTTTCCATACCCCAAAGTGTTTAAAAATCATATTTCCATCCAAAATAATTATTTTCCATTTAAAGAAAAAGGTAAATAATACTACTTTTATATTATTACTATATTTAACATATGTATATACCCTTATACATAAAAATAAGGAAAAAATAAATAAAAAGAATCCGCTTTGTACAATTGTACGTGATGGAGATTGGGAAAGGTAATAATATAAAGTAGATTGTTTTTATTTTTATTTTTTCTTATACAAAGCAGATTGTTTTTATTTTATTTTTTTCTTGTTTTTATTATACGAAGCAGATTGTTTTTAATTTATTTGTTTTCTTATTTTTATGTATAAGGGTATATACATATGTTAATAACTAGTAATAAAATAGTAATAATATAAAGTAGTTTTATTTACCTTTTTATTTAAAACGGAAAAGAATTATTTTGGATGGAAATATGATTTTTAAACACTTTTGGGTATGAAAAGGAACATTTATAAAGTACGGGGGTACCAAAAGGAAAACAAATTTTCGTGGGACATCAAAAGGAATAGTCGATACCTCGGGGGTACCAGGAGGAATTTCCCTATAATTTTCACCTTTGTTATGACATTTTTTTGATACAACTATATAGACTAGTGCAAGACTCACAACAACTGGCCTCATTTTCACTTTGCCATGTGAAAGTGTTAAAAATACCAAATACCAATCCTCAAAACAACGAAATCACAGCTCTAGCATCAGCCAGAAATGAGAAGTTTGTGGCAAAATGTGTGCAGAGAGGAAGACAAACCACAATTTCTGCAGCTATTCATTCAAAACAGAAAAGAAGGGGGCATCCATTTTAAATGACCATGGTGATTAAACAAACTTTGTTCTCCTTTCTTTCTCTTTTCTCTATTTGTGCTCATCTATTATGGGTCTGAACTTGCAACAATTCTACACTACTACTAGGTGACTGAAAAGAGAGAAAGAAAGAACCCATCTGTACATAAAGAAGAAATAAAGAAGAAAAAAAAGAGAAAAGACGTGTGAAAAGAAAGGTCACGAATTCAGAACATAAACAAGAGAGGGAAGGGCAGAAAGACCCATCTCTCATTTCATTTCGTAGAGCATCTCTTTTGCATTTCTTCTGCCCAGATTCCCCCTCCCCTGTCAAGAGCCTCAATATATTTTCGCATCTCTTAATGATTTCTTCTTCATCCTCCTCCTCGTAGCCATGGAATTGCTTATCCTATTCTCCCTCATCTCATCCTTCGCTCTGGCCTCGCTCGCCTACGAGCCTCGTAGTCCCGAAGGTACCACCATTTATTCTACCAACTCAAACGCACTGATTCCCCCCCACTACTGTACTTTTTCATATGTCCTTCTGATTTGTGCTTGTTGTTGTTTTTTGAACTATTAGTGCAAGCGCTGTTTGAAATAAAGCAGAGCTTGAACGACCCACATGGAGTATTGAGCAACTGGGACGAATTCTCAGTAGACCCTTGTAGCTGGGCTATGATCACTTGCTCCCATGACAAATCCGTCATCACCCTGTAACTCTTTCTTCCTATCTTTCTTCTCACTGGTTTTTGTTGTTCATTTAATGTTCAATAAACTAGAGCTTGTCTGTACTCTAAAACAGGGGAGCTCCTAGTCAGTCTCTCTCCGGAACCTTATCTGGGGCCATTGCCAACCTCAAAAACCTCAGAGAAATGTAAGCAAACCCCTCAAACCATCAAATTGCAACCCAGAGGTCGAATTTCTGATCTGATTTCTGCCTCCCAATCTCTCTCAGATTACTCCAGAACAACAACATCTCCGGCAAGATTCCGCCGGAGATTGGGCTGTTACTCAAGCTTCAGACGTTGGACCTCTCTAACAATCGCTTTTCCGGGAGCCTTCCCGAGTCTTTGGCCCACCTAACCAGCCTTCAGTTCTTGTAAGTTTTTGTCTTTCTCTCTTACTAATTGGTTAGACTGTGTGATTGGGGTTTTGGTCTAATTTTATTTTTGGGTCGCCGTTGATCAGGAGGCTGAACAATAACAGCTTGAGTGGTCACTTTCCTGCTTCCATATCCACGCTTTCCAAGCTCATGTTCCTGTGAGTGTCTCGGCCTCTTCTTCTCAATTGTCTGCATGATGATTTTGTTTTCTTCCTTTCAGTTTGGTATTATCTGGAGACCTCGCTTACTAGCTGCTATTAATGTTCTTTTGTTTGTTTCTGGTTTTTGTGTCCTTGTTCGTGCAGGGATTTGTCCTACAATAACCTCAGCGCTCCTGTCCCCAAGTTTTCTAGTTGCAATTTCAAGTATGTTTCCCGTTTCAACTTTTTATCTTATTGTGTCTAGGGTTAACTTCTTTTTTCTGTTAATTAATTAAGATCCCAACATACGCAAGTACTCATTTCATGTCATTATGTTATTGATTACAGAATAGGATAATAAAAACTTGACAAGATCTCTAACTTGTATCTTATAGACTCATGATGTTAGGGGCTTGAATACATTGTTACATGTTATGATCTTGTAGTATTCAAGGGAACCCTCTTATATGCGTACACAAAGATGTTGATGGATGCTCTGGATCAACGAACAACGACCCTCTATCTTCGTCGATTACCTCATCTCCAGGTGTTCATTAAGCACTTCTATCTTTTTTGTTTGGGGGTGATTGATCATGATTTACTTCTTACACTTTTTGTTGTTGTTGATGATGGGATTCCAGGAACTCCATGGCCTAAAAGATTTGCCATCGCTCTTGGATTCACAATTAGTCTACTTTCCTTGCTAGTCATAGTGCTAGGAATCCTTCATTATAAGAGAAAGACACATAATCCGTTCATGCACAAGATCACAGGTCAGTTTTTTTAACAATTTGCTACACAATTCTTATGTGGTTCATTTCAAAGCTGAGATTTGACAACTGAATTTCACAGTGGAGAAGCAAGAAGAAGGTCACTTGAGCTTAGGGAATCTGAGAAGCTTCTCCTTCAAGGAGCTTCAGACAGCCACCCACAACTTCAGCAACAAGAACATTCTCGGGAGTGGAGGATTCGGGAATGTCTACAAAGGCAAACTAGTGGACGGAACGATTGTGGCTGTTAAACGATTGAAGGACATGACGGGAACTTCAGGTGAATACCAATTTCAAATGGAGCTGGAACTGATTAGCCTAGCCGTCCACCGTAATTTACTCCGGTTAATTGGCTATTGTGCTACTTCAAGTGAGAGGCTTTTGGTATATCCATACATGATTAATGGCAGCGTCGCTTCTAGACTCCGCGGTTAGTCTCCATGATAAAAATCTTTGAATTGTTACTATATAGTATAAATATAGTGTTTCTGAGACAATTGATTTGGTATCAGGAAAGTCGCCATTAGACTGGAACACCCGGAAGAGGATAGCCATTGGTTCAGCTAGAGCTCTTTTCTATCTACACGAGCAGTGTGATCCTAAGATCATTCACAGAGATGTGAAGGCAGCTAATGTGTTGCTCGACGAGTTCTATGAAGCTGTTGTGGGTGACTTTGGACTAGCAAAGCTTCTTGATCACTCCGAAACCCATGTTACAACTGCAGTCCGCGGAACGGTGGGTCACATTGCACCCGAGTATCTCTCAACCGGCCAATCATCTGAGAAGACCGACGTGTTTGGCTTTGGGATCCTGTTGTTGGAGCTCATTACAGGAATGAGGGCGCTCGAGTTCGGCAAGACAGTAAGCCAGAAAGGAGCAATGCTTGATTGGGTAATGCACATTGTCTCATGAAATGCAAACATGCACTACTGCTATGTTTTGTAATTAATGTCTAATTGGATGTTTGGTTTGACAGGTGAGGAAAGTGCAAGAAGAGAAAAAAGTGGAAGTGTTGGTGGATAAGGGGCTTGGAACAAGCTATGATAGAATTGAGGTACTAGAGATGCTCCAAGTTGCACTCCTTTGTACACAATACATGCCCATCAACCGGCCCAAGATGTCGGACGTCGTCCTGATGTTGGAGGGCGACGGGCTAGCTGAGCAATGGGCTGAAGCCCGCGGGCAGAAGGACATCCATATTAGCATCGCCAACATCCATGGAAGGAACAAGGATGATGACAAGGAGAACAAGGTCGGAAATGCTACTAGTAACATGCACGGCTCCTTGGACGCTAATGGCACATTGGAGGACGAGGATGACGACAACTCGATGGATTCGTTCGCCATGGAGCTTTCGGGCCCGAGGTAGATACCAAGAGGATAATAGGGTTAATTCTTGATTTGTGAATAGGGTTTAAATTGGATTGGCACGGGCAGGTGTGTAATCAAATCATGAATGATGTAATTAAATCCAGACTCTAGGCAATCAAATGTGGTTTCTTTGTAGCTCTCGCTTATTGTTTGCATGATTTCACAAACGTGGAAAGATACAAAAACAGAACCCTGCCTCTCTGATGAGGGAACAGGCCGAAGAGAATTGCGGTCAAAAGGAGGTAAGTAGTGCTGATGGAGTGTTCAGAAATGGGCGTGGTATAATTGCATGAAGGCCAAGAACTTTACTTTTATGTGGTTGCCTACTCAACCTTTGCCTTGACATTGACAGTGTCCACTCACTTGTCCACTTACTTGCCCCCCACTTACGTATGAAGACAGTGGTCAGGTTAATATGCTTTCCTTATTGTTTTTTACCCTTTCTCGGTAATTAGTTTTTCACCACGACATCATTCACTTTTGGTACTAAAGGCCGAAGGGTTCAAACATAACCGTTGATGCTCGAAAGATGGCGTCTTATAGTGAAAGAAGCTTTTTGGGCTTGTTGTCTTTGTAAGCTGAGCGGTTCAAACGACGATGGAGAAAGTTGTGCAAATCAAGAAGAAGAAGAAGAAGAAGAAGAAGAAACGTTTACACTAGAAGGGGACATATATGTAGATGGGACAAGGGAAAAGGTCTTTCACATGATCAAGAACCGGAAGTATTTGGAGAATTAAGTATTTTGTTGATGAATTTTGACTTTTTAAAAAAAAGTTAAAGCCCAAAATCTTAATAGAACACATATGATAAATCAAATTTATTCTTCTCGTTATAATTGTATAATATTTCTTTGCCTATTTACTAGTTATTTATTCTTCCTATTATATTTAGAGGTCGAAAAAAGTCTAAAAATACTCAATTTTTTTTAAAAAAACTACTTTTTATTTAGTTTAATACTCCCTCGGTTTCATAATAAGTCTCGTTTTATCTTTTAACACAGTTTTTAAGAAAAGCAATTATTCATTTTAAATACTTACAACTTTTTCTTAATCTTACCACTCATTACATTTTTTGGCCAATGAATGAACAACTTTAGTTAACAAATACACATTCCAATAAAAATTATCATTATTCACCCCTAGTTAATCACTTTGAAAACCTAAAACGACACATAATATGAAACAAATTTTAAATGCTAAAACCACACTTATTGTGAAACGGAGGGAGTGCAACCCATCATGAATTCGAATTCTGGCTCTGTCCCGATTCCCATAGAAGAAAATATGAGGTTTCAAGTGGAATCTCTAGGATTAATGATCTTGAGATGAAACTTAGAATTTAATATATAGCTAATTTTAAATTAATCGTTAAATTGAATTTATAAATGATATGATTTGACCTTTCATTCTTTGTATGAACTCAACGGGCGAATCCATTGACCATTTTTCATGTTGATGAAAGAGAAGAACTTAACGGACGTGACTTAAGATATAGAGATAATTATAAACCCTTTCCATTGGACTTGACCTTTGCCTTCCTTTTGGAGACAAGAAGCTTTGGAAAGAGCCTTGTACTAATGGCGAAAATTTGGACAATGAGGGATAGAATATTGGACAGTGTGAGAGATATGGTGTACGAGATACAATTAATGAGAGTTGAAGCATTTTTCCGTAGTAGTTAAGCTCGGTAGGTTAACGGGGGCTCAAGAGTATCTCTCGTAAACTGGTTTCTTGTATCCTTATGTATTAGGCAGCGTTCGGTAGTAGCGTCTTCGAGTAGCGGGAGCTGAACCGGCGTCAAGACACTCCATTTGTTGCTGTTCGGTAGTAGCGTCTCCGAGGAGCGGAAGCTGAATTTCGGGGCTGAATTCAGCTAGACGTTGCCCCATAGTACCCCCAGCTTGTTGAACCTAGATGAAGCTGAATCTGAATTTTTTCCCCATTTAACCTCATTTATCTACAAGTCTACAGCTCAAGCTTTTGAAGATACAGTCTTCGGTTCACCATCAACCTTCACAAGAGGGCTCGAGCTGGGCAGATTTGGGCTGTTCAAGGGACGACCGCAACCGCTCGCGACCACACCGACGCCGGCAACAAGGATGAGGGGGGAGGTAATGGGTAATGGGAGGGCCAAATCTGTATTTGTCTCGTAGATGGAGGGAGGTAATGGGTAGTTAGAGTTAGTAATTAGGCATGTGTATGTCACATGTGTATGGCAATGGAAATGTTTTTTTAATGGATTGGGGGTATTATCGTCTTTTGCAATTAGAATTTTTGGGTTTCAGCTAGTTACTTTACCGAATACTCATTTCATAAATTAAGTTTTTGGATTCAGCTTTCATCTCCAGCTTTCAGCTTTCGGTCACAGTTTTCAGCTAATTATCCATTACCTCCCTACAAGCTTCATCTACCAGCTACAAGCTTGGGGGGGAGGGGGGTAGGGGGCAGCTGGTAGCTGAATTTAGGCAAATTTTCAGTTTTCATCTAGCCGAATATTTGTTACCGAACGCGCCTTCAATCCAATTTCATCTTTTATCTACCATCTACCCATTACCGAACGGAGTCTTAGTGGTTTTATCCACCACAACCTCGATGTGGAGAAAGTCCTATGGTATATTTTTTAAAAATGTTTTAATAAATTTTCGCTATCGAAATCGAAGCGGAACCGATCAAACCGAAAACTAGAATCAAAACCGAAAATGGGCGTTGTTCGGTTCAGGTTCCGTTGCCCCAACCGATTCCTTATGACTTTTATTTTTCTTGAATTTAAGCTTAGGTGCTTCACTTGACACTTTATTGGTGGGATTGTATTCCCTAAGGAATTAATTATCAATCGAAAAGATTTGTAATGGTTTTTCTACACTATACTTGATCAATCTCATCAATCTCATCAATCAATCTCACCTAACACTTTATTACATACGAAATCTTACGAACCCTAATCTCTCAAATTTATAACACCAACTGAGATTTGAACGAGCACCTTATTTCATGTTGGCCTAAATTTTGTAGTTGGTCCATTTAGGAGTGAAGTCTATAATAATAAACCTATGTGGTAGATTTATGTGGGATAAAGAAGTCGGAGGTTTCTGATAATTCGCTCTTCTTCCGAAGCTTCTTCTTAAATTAGCATCTGGATAGCTCCGCCCTCCCACCTGATACCCGACAGACGAAGAGAGCTAACATTCTCATGAGATGGCAGACGAGCAAAATTCAAACCCGATTATCTGTGCTACTTTCAATCAAGATGCCAGGTGCATTTCCATACTCAATTCGCTACTTTCTCTTTCTTTCACTATCTTTCTTACTAGCCCCCTTTTGATCAATTCTCATATGCGTGTCTTGTTTGTTTCTGATCGGATTCTTGATGTCTAATTCTTGAAAATGTTGCAGCTACTTTGCCGTTGGTACGAAACTCGGGTTCATGATATTTGATGTAGAATCTGGCAGGCTTTGCTATCAGAAAGGTAATCTCCTTCTTTTGAAACACCATTCCTTACATGGAAAGGATTAAGGATGTGAGCTATCATTTTTTTTACATCCTGATCCATTAGGGTTTCTCTTCCGCCGCTCCCTATTGGATTTGCGCGCACAGCTTTCCAATTACTGATCAATTGTAAAGTTCAGATCTTATGTTTTGGCTTGTAGATTTATTAGATCGACTTTTGGAGTAATTGGGTTAAATGTGTTAATGATAAGTTGTCAACAGCATTTGGGGCCAAAAAGATGAATTCAAATCATGACTTTTGCGTCTTCTTGTTTCGGCTAATTACCTAAGCTGTTGGCTTAGGTAATTAGCCAACAGCCATTGTTGGAGATTTTAAGGAGAAATGATACTATGTTAGTTCTATATGGAGCTTATGCTTTGGCATCACTTTTTCATGCTATGGCTTCAGTTTTACTCTATATGTACTTCTGTGTGGTTCTGGCTGATTGATATTAATGTTCTGTTCTTCATGGCTTGGGGTGATCAGATATAGGTGCTTTTAGTATTGTTGAGATGCGGTTTAGTTCAAGCCTTCTAGCCATTGTTGGAGCTGGTGAACAGGTTCTTATCTGAAAGCCATTTCTTGTACACAAGAGTAGGATTAGCTGATTGATTTTGTCTTTGATTTTCCGAACCTCCCTTGTAACTTTCTGATGTGCTTTAGCCAGCTCTATCACCACGGCGCCTTTGTTTGTTTAACACTACTACTGGAAGTTCTCTCCAAGAGCTCAACTTCTTGACTTCGATCCTTGCTGTTCGTTTAAATAAGCTCAGGTGAAGGACTGTTGGATTTTTTGCTTCATTGTTCATAACGTTTATTTGCCAGTTTACTACATATCACAATAAGTACCTGATGTCAAAAGTCAACTGGTAGTGGTTATGCATGAACGAAGTGTGGAACCAGACTCTGCTTATATATATGACTTATAATTAATATTAGATGCTTGACTGTTTACCTGTGCCTTACAAAATCAAAAACAATGCTTTTCTTGATGTTGAAGTTTCTAAGCTTTCCATTTGTAAGACTAATTCTTCTTATAAGCATGATGGTGGAATATTGTTTTCAATCCAAGTTGAAAGTTGAATTCTGTATTCTACTTGACATTGTCAAGTCACAAAAAACTTCAAAGGTGTCTTATATGTATCATGGTGTGTGTTCCATGAATGTTGAGAGCTAATTGTGTCTTCTTATTCTGTTTTAATGTTGCAGACTTGTTGTAGTATTGGAAGAGAAGACATTTATATATGACATAGACAGTCTTGCTATCTTAAGCACCGTTGATACTGCACCAAACCCAAAAGGTGACATTGACAATGAAACTTCCACTTCATTTTCTGCAATTCTTGGATTTGA
Organism: Polygonum maritimum; assembly: GCA_963924305.1. Lineage (NCBI taxonomy): Eukaryota > Viridiplantae > Streptophyta > Magnoliopsida > Caryophyllales > Polygonaceae > Polygonum > Polygonum maritimum. The sequence goes on along the minus strand of OZ002733.1, from coordinate 10,277,331 downwards.
AGTGTTGAGTTGGTCACACTTCCTCAACATGATTTATTTGGCTGTCCCTCCTGTAACTAAATATAATCTAAACTTCCCCATTGATAACTTCATATGGCTCTTGCTATCCTTTTTGAACCCAAATCTCTTATGGTCGCCAAGTTTTAATTCAAATTTCTCTTTTTGTCCTTAGGGCTTTGTGCATTTTCCTATAATGTGGATGGTTGTTTCTTGGCCCTCCCTGCAAGTGCTACAAGGGGATCCGTGCTGGTGTACAATGTTATGGAGCTTCATTCTCATTGTGAGGTCAATAAAGTTTATATGCCCATTTTATGTACTCAGCATCTTCTTATCTGCACTCATTCTCATTTCTAGGTTATGTATAGATTCTATCTACGCTTATTAATTTTTGTGTCCCCAATTTCAGATAGATGCTCACCAAAAACCATTAGCAGCAATTGTTCTTTCCCCTGAGGGTACATACTTGGCGACAGCATCAGAGTATGGGACCATGATCCGAGTTTATCTGGTTTCTGATGGAACTAAGGTAGTGTTCTCATCATATAATTAGGATTTAGGAAAACATAATTCCTTGAAATTGCTGGATTCTGCTTTTGTTCTTGATGTCTGTTTACGTAGGCTTCCATTAATTCTTTCCCTCTCTCTCTTTTTGACAGTGTTATAGTTTCAGAAGAGGGACATATCCTTCAACTATTTTCTCCTTGTCATTTGGTTCATCTGCTGAACTGCCTGAAGCTGTTGTTGCCACATCCTCTTCTGGTACCCTTCATGTCTTCATGCTTGGACCTATTGCAAATGAAAGGTACATAGAGAGGCTCTTCTGGTTCCCACGCTGTATAGTCTGTATCATCATCTTCTTAATATTTTAAAACTATAGTTAGTTTATTAGGGTGAATATTGACATGATTGTGGCATTTATTCTCGTGTTTTTTGCATGTTGAAAAATATGAAGATCTGGTAGCTTCTTCCGGTCCATAACTCCCAACTCCATAATCGATGCACTGGATCCAGCACACCATCACATCCTTCACAATTCCGTACCTGAAGGAGTGAAGAGGTGAGAAGTATCTTCCGTATTTACTGATTTTTACTAGTGACAACTGACAAGATGTCTTAAAATTTTCATCATTTCTAAATTTTTCTTGTTTGTCTTGATTGAAGCAACTGTAAAGTTTATTTTATTGCTCATGTATGCCTTCTGAGTAGAAATGCTGAAACTTGATGAAGATCTATGTCACTTATACTTCCCTCGATTTGATGTTTTCTGTGTTATTTTGAGTTGATCTTTAATTCTAGAAGTTCCAAACTGTAACCAATTGAATCTAAGGCGCTCTGTCCCCCTCTAGTTGTGCAGTAATACGCAAATTGGACAAAGCTGTTGACCCTTCAACATCAGAAGTTGTTTCTGTCAGGTGAGAGTAGAAGCAGTCTCTTCTAGTATTCAAATGATTTCCTCACTCAGTAGCCTTTTAAGTTATAACAGCTTGACACTGATGTGCCTTGCCAGTTGCAGCACTCATGTTGGTTATATAGTGAAAGGGTCTACATAATGATTTTTGTTTGCCATTCGGCTTCTGAAAATCCTGGTTAATTTGGCAAAGTTTTTCAATTTTCAGGGCCACAGTATCTATCATCACCTATACCGGATACTTCCACGAGCACAGCTTGAACATCAACCAGAACAACGAGTCTTCTTGGAGCTTGGAGCGTGAATTCAACTTGCTGTCTGCAAACGCCTGAAAGACTGAAAATTGATTTCAACAAAAAGCAAAATCAAGCACAAGTTGATGATATAAAAACAAGAACTGTGTCGGTGTGTATACGAGTGATGGAGAACAAAGACGTTGGTCAGAGACAGGATTAGCATGTACATATGAATTTAGATGTCTAGATGTCTAAATGAGCCATGACCCAGTGCTTGCTTCGTAGTTGGGCTACTACCAGAAAAACAAAAACAGCTATTTGTTTTCTTCTTTCGTTGATTGAATTAAATTGGTTTTGCTTTAACCCGTTAAATGCAAGAAAGATGGAGTGTGGAATAAGAAATGCTTGAAGTGGGTTTCACTTTAGCGTCCTTGTCCCTACATAGAATTGGATGCCATGGCTTGGTTAGTCTTAACAAATGATTATAAAACGACTAGTCTAAAAGATAATACTGACCTTTTATCTATACCCTTTATACATATACAAAGAAAACTACGGAAAACGGCCCCTACAATTCAAATAATCAACTTCTTAGGTTTCCCATTCATAGAATCTACACGCAGGCGCTGGGAACCGCGATGGTAGCTGTAATAGGAGAGGTAGAAGCGGACGAACTTGTTGATGCCGATCTCCGAATGGGTGGTGGGTGAAGTGGATGTCGCCGTTGCTTATGTTGGCGTGGGTGAAGTGGATGTCTCCGTTGCCGGGCATCTCGACCCACTTCTTCTTGGCCTTGAGCTTGAGTTGCTTCAGGGAGGGCTCGTAGGAGTTGAAGTTGTCGAGGCCCACCACGAAGGAGTTTAAGGATGGGTAGGACGCCCCCTTGAAGAAGCGGGCCCATAGGAATTTGTAACATAGGAACTGGCCGCCCATTCCTCCCCATCCAATGACTCAGATCTTGCCTCGTGTTATACCTTAACAATTTGTAACACATGATCCTAACTCCTAAGTCTATAGTTTGATAGAGGTTTTTAAATTTTTTATTAATGTTTATTTTACATTAGATCAAGTTGAGGTTGGAGAAAAATGTTATTTTATAGTATTTATTAATTTATCGAGTATTAATTAGTGAAAGGTTCGATTGTAGTTGATTTTCCAAGGGTACAAAACAATTGTTGACAATATTAATTTAATATAGGGCTTATTTGATTAAATATTGCATGATAATGTTATCAGTATTTCAAAGGTCATGAATTCGTCCATGAGATGTTGAATATATCATAAAATGTCATATAAGCAAATTGAATATAGAGATGCCATGTTACAAAATTGTAAGTGGCTCGGTATAATGGTTTCGAAAACATATATGTATATATATATTGAGAGAGAGCCATATGTGACATATTTTAAACAAAGAGAGAGAAAGCTTGTAGCTTTAATGAGGGAGAAGAACTGAAGAACAAGGCTTGCTTACTAGTTCCCTTCAAATACCTCAAAGTATGTAAAGCTGCATCCGTAAAAACTGTATGAGGGTCTTGTAAAAACTGACTTACAAACTGAATTGTATAGGCCAAATCAGGATGACTATGGACTAAAAAATTTAGTTTCCCAACAAGCTTTCTATAGACAGTAGGATTTTCCAAGGGATCACCAGATTTAAGCAACAATTTGGTGCTGAGTTCAAGAGGACTTACAACAGATGAAGAATCTTGGAGATTATATTCAGTTAACAACTCTGAAATATACTTTTGTTGACTCATAAGTAGACCACTATCAACACGAGTTAATTGCAGCCCTAGGAAATAATGCAAGTAGCCAAGATCTTTGATCTTAAAAGTGTCATTGAGATATGTTTTCAATGCAGCTATCTCATTTTCATCAGTGCCAGTTAACAATATGTCATCAACATATATGGCAACAAAAACAGATGGAAGATTCAGATTTCTTATGAAAAAGGGAATGATGATTGCACATACCCTTTTAAACGAAGAGCTGAAGAGAGCTTGGCATACCACTGCCTAGAAGCTTGTTTAAGGTCATACAAACTTTTCCTCAATTTGCAAACCATGTTATGGCCAGAAACTGCAAGACCAAGTGGAAGCCTCATATAAACCTCTTCATGGAGATCCTCGTATAGAAAAGCATTATTGACATCTAACTGATGTAATGCCCAACTTTTTTTCACAACAACACAAATCACTTTATAATGAACGCCATGTTTTTGAGTGAAGCCTCTAACTACTAGACGAGCCTTGTATCTCTTAATAGAGCCATCTGAGTTGTGATTCACTTTATAAACCCACTTGCAACTTATGGGTTTCTTACCTTTTGGTAAAGAAACAATGTCCCAAGTTTTATTAGCCTACAGAGCATCAAATTTAGCAGATATGACATCTTGCCATTCTTTGTGTAAGATGGCTTGTTTGTAGAAAAAAGGTACAGTGGTTGGTGGATGAGACTGAGGAAAAGAAACAGTGGAAGTTAAGGTATAAGTGTATAACAACAAAAGTGAGGTTGATTGTCTTGAGCTGTTACTTGACATACATAGTTTTTAAAGGTATAAAGGTAGCTGATGAGGTCTAGTAGACCTCTTTAGAGGTGGTGGAAGTGGTGAGGGTGAATAAGGTGGTCAAACAGGTGAAGATGGTGAAGGAAGAAGTTGACTTAGAGGGAAGCTCATCAAAACAAGGAGTCTGTGGTGGCAAATTTGAAGAATGGACTTTATCTTGAAAAGGTAAAATTGTCTCATGAAACGCAATATCTCTGAAAACAATGATCTTAGGGTTGATAAGAAAAAATACATTGTAAGCTTTCTTTCCCAAAGGATAGCCCAAGAAATATCTGTGGGCCCATAACCCACAAGTCCGAGGATCGGAACCTCGCTCTGATACCATGACAGATTTAGAACAAAAAGAGAGAAAGGAAATTTGTTGAAATGAATTGTATTGAATGTTTGTTAAATTGGAATTACTTATATTATGCCTTTCATCTCACTAACAAATCTCCTAGAGAGCTTTAGCACGTGTTACAATTTGAATAACAGAATGTATAACCTATCAATCTGCCTATATACAATAATTATTGTTAACTTTTATATTAAATTATTTTTTCACACTGTCCATCTCTATACAAATCATCAATTAGACAAAAGGTTCACCTAATGAGCTATTGACCAAAAGGTTCACCTAGTGAGCCGGGCCGGTCGCGGGCCAGTCTTTAAACATGCCCAAGTTCGTCCAATTGATTCTAAGATTCGCGATCAAGTGAGAACAACTCATACGGTGTAAAATGCGAACACCTTATGGCCGTTAGATCTGGGCAAATCAACGGACTGATTTTAACACGCAGCTCCCCCTTGCTTTTAACTGGGAAGGGCATTTTCGTCTTTTTGCCCTGCTTTACTGTTCATCGATCTCCCCCTTGTTTCTCTACGCTCGCACAGAGCGTTTGTTTTAGCGGATTGTTCATTGATCTCTTCGGCTCTCTTCTCCAACAAAATTCGATTGTTTTTCAACTGTATTTTCGTCCTTTGGCTCTTGTTCAATTGCTTCTATGGATATAAGTAACGATTTATGATTTTTGAAAGTGAGAATTTATGCTTTGCTAGTTTTAGGTTTTCCTTGAGCAAGATAACTGAGAACTTGTGAATTTGACATAAGTTTGGGTGTATGATTGGTGTTTTACATGATTTGATTGCATTAGAAAGTGATTTTGAAGTTTTCGATTGACCCTAGAAGCTGATTATGTACGTTTTGCCCGATTGCCTACCATGTGTTCGACAAAATGCCTCAACCAACGTGCTTAAATTTACATGAACCGTTCAATGGATTCCAATGAACCGTTACTTGAAAGTTTATGAACCATACCGATACTCTTTGTGAACCAAAAGAATACCCGTATTTGCCCATTTGTAGTGTGTTTTCATGTTGTTTCACTCATAGTTTTTACGTTTCTTTTGTAGGTTGTTCATCAAGTTCCGGCCATCCTAACATTTCTCATTCGGATGGTGATGCTAGTACCGATGGACTTTCATTGAATGACAATGATGCAAGTACACAAGTTTTTATATTGGATTGAAAAATCACACTTACTAGCTCAATCTGTTTAAGTAGCCTTCTCGGTACCAATTGCACAGCTTCTTTTAAGCCTACCATGTAGTCAATTTTTTCCCAAGTGTTTACACACTTTTCGCGTTTTGTCATACATGAACCAAGTGATTCATATTCATGAACCATCGCGTAGAAGATAATGAACCATTGCGTAGAACATAATGAACCATCGCGTTTTGAGGATTAAGTTGTCTTATATGCAGTTTCACATTAAATGAACCGAATGACTAAAGTTCATGAACCGACAAGGTGAACCCAATGAACCAAACACCTGTCGTTTATGAACCGCGATTGATATGAACTTCATGAAAAGCTGAATGCACCTTTCGCACGATAATGATAACGATGAGCACGATAACGATGCCTACATTCTTCACTTATCACAAGATTGTTCTTATTTCATTACTACTTGTACGGTTGAATATAAACTTCAAACAATGTTTTGATATGTGTGTTTGAGGATTCAGTTATCTTCTATGCACTTTAACATTAAATGAACTGTATAATTACACGACATGAACCTACAAGTGGAACACAATGAACCAAATTCTTTTATGTTACACAATTTACGCATTTCATATATGAACCGAGTGATTCAAATTCATGAACCATTACGTCGAATTCAATGAACCAAATAATTATACTTCATGAACTTAAAAACAGTGAACCTACAAGTGGAACACAATGAACCTGTAAGTGGAGTACAATGAACCTTTTTGGTCAAAATCATTTTATTTACAAGTTTGCCACCATTTTTTCCGTTTTCCTTATATCCTCCTTTAATCTCTACCGTCAGATCCGAAAGATCTAACGGTAGAGACTGTTTCTCATTTTACACTATAAGAGTTGTTCTTACCACGACCAAACTCTTGATTCTAAATGTAACGTGAATTTCCAAGTAAAAATTTTGATTCAACCAAATCCCCAAAGGATTCATCGAGAGTACTGAGTACACCAGGACCAGGTTCATTCAATTCGGAACGAGACAGACAGAGAATCAAGTCTCGGGAGTTTTGCTAAGGAGAAAGATTTCTTCACCGGCGACATCAGCATATCTTATCTGGCTCGTCAAAGTCGACTACAAAGGTAGGTCGAAACTTCCCTGTATCTATGTTTGTATCTCTAGGTTTTCCTCTCGTTCGTCATTATAAGATCCAAATTTGATCCGTTTGAACTTGTGCTTCTCAATTGAGCTTTTTTTACTAATGTTTTCATCTCAACCGGATAACTATTGGTTCTTATTTCTCAAGAAATGTTGAAATTTGACTTGTCAATACGGGTTCTATCGATTTATTATGCCTTCCTGATTGCCGATATGAGTTTGCTGTTTGTGAGAGCTCTCTCTCAATTGCTGAAGCTTGTGTTGTTCCAATGCACATTAAGTTTGATATCACTTTGCAACTTGTCCAGCTTCTTAAAATTGGGGATATTTTCAATCAAGTATGACATCCAGAGGTCATCCAGGGCCCTCTAGGATCATACGCCATGCCCAGGAGTTTGGATCAGGCTCTGGTGTTATCCATCTTGTGGATGCAAGCCTCCCACCTGAACTAGCAGAGAAGAAGTTGGTTGCCGAAGTAGAAAGACTTGCAAATGAAAACCATAGATTGGCTACAGCACAGATTCTCTTGAGAAGAGACCTTGTCTGTGCTCAAGACGAAGTACAGACGGTGAAGGCTCATATAAGGAGCATTCAGACAGAAGGCGATATCCAGATTCGGGTTTTGATGGAGAAGATTGCAAAGATGGAAGCCGAGTGCAAGAATGCTGCAAATATAAAGAAAGAACTTGAACATACTCGCAAAGAGCTACAAAGATTGGTCGTGGCAAGGCAAGAACTCGCAGACAAGGTCGAACAAGCCAACAAAGAGCTTAGTGCGACTCAAATGGAAATTAAACAGCTTCCTGATGTGCTTTCTGTATTGGACAGCATGAAGGAAGAGCATCATAGATTGCGGTGAGTACACATGGCTCAAATTAGTAATTTTTGCTTCGCTTTCATATTGAATTATAATTAAATGCCTTCCTGCATTGAATTTACCGGCCCAATTGTGGTAGATTATAGTATATCATAGATAACATTATCTTCGCTGTTTGTCGTCTTTCACCATGCTTTATTTGCCTGATTTGACTTCTTTGATGACATACTTCTGTTGCCCACTTCATTATATCACTTGTCTCTCTATATCGACATATTCGTTGAAGAAGAATTGGAGATATTATACCACATTGATGAGAGTTGGTTTTTGGATTGCCAATTTCTCTCACCGTTTTTCTCAGTTGCTTGGATCTCATCTTCCCATGAACACTTCAACCACACACTGGGATGAGATTTTTTCTTCCACAAAGCTTAAACTTTCCTTTGTATATTTTAAAGATAGGAAACAGGTTAAAGATAAGGAGACGAGTAGTTGTGTTTTCCGGACTTTGAAAAAAGTTGGACTAATTCATTAATAGATCCCTTGTATGATTTAGAAATTTATGACCTTAAGATGAAGCTGGACTTTCTGTTACTGGGTGCAATCTGATAGTCAACTTCTATCCTAGGTAACTTCTTGACAATAATTTATAGTTTCAAGAACTCTTTCTGATTAAGGTCGTCTTCAATCAAAACATAAGAATAATTAACTGATACTCTTGGAATATAGTGATCACTTTAGTCATGTTAGTGTAATTTCAGCTTTGCTTGCTACAGTGCAAAAGTATCTTGCAATACATCGAGCTCAGCATGCCGTTGGAGTAAAACAGATATAAACAACTTGTTAACCAAAGTAAGATCTTAGTGTGACAAGCAAGGAAGAATTTTAGCAGGAACCATACTGATCCTATGGTTTGGGGGGGGGGGGGGGGGGCGGCGGGGGCAAGGCAATGGCTAAGCGAGTTTGGTGGGGTGAAGTTGAGACCCTTTATCCACATTTGTTTTCTAGCATTGTAAAGGTGGATTGGTTAGGCCATTGGAGACCTTTCTCTCCCTTGGCTGACTTCTCATGTGCTGTGCAATCTGCTATCTTACCTTATCAGTTTGATGCTCTCATTAAGAGCAAAGAGGGATGGTTGAGAAATTGAGATGGACGGGTTAGAGAGAGTACAGGGGCTCGCTGCTGATGGATACTAGAAAAGTGAAGTAAACCTAGGTCTTAGGACAAGAGTCACAAGAGGGATGACATTGCAGGTGTTAAATTTGGTATACTGAACTCATATGGCAGGTCTGCGGGACAAGGGGGTCGTTTAAATGTGACAACCTTATGTTTCTCTTCACAAATATGCTGAGAAGCTTTTTCAATTCGGTGGATTCTGGCTTGCTATGAGAACCTCTGTGATATTTATTCTGGTAGTTGCTAAACCTGACTGCTTCAGTTGTTCTATCTATAGCTTTTTTTTTATACAGATTTCAAGCTTACATTTGTTTTTCGGAGTGCGTTTCAACCCTTGTGCATCTATACAATGACCCGTAGTCACACTTCTGCTGTGTTTAATTAACTAACAGCATGATTAGTTTTTTTTCTTTTTTGTTTTCCTTTTATAACATCGCTTCAACTACCCATGTGTTTCTGATTGTCATTTTTTGCTGCTTTGGATATGAGAAGTATATCGTTTGAGTATGACAAAGAGATCAACATCAGAACGGTTGAGCAACTAAAAGCTATGGAGAGGGAGTTCATTGGCATGGGTAGAGAAGTTGAGAGATTACAAACCGAGATCTTAAATGCTGAGAAGAGTTTACAAAGTAAAATAACCTTTCTTCCTTTTTAGTTTTTACACTTACCACATTTTTTTTCGTCAAAGCCTTATATCTTTAACATATGATTTTACGGTTAATCATGCAGCTCCATCTGTGACAGCTACATATAGCGTTCCATACCAAAACCCAGCTCCATCACATCCGGCTCAGGCTATCCAAAGCAATGGCTTCTATTATCATCCTTACGGTGTACCTTCTGCTCACATGGCAGCTTTTCCAGTTGGCGGAATGATTCCACCAACTCAGACAACTCCACCAGTCGAAGTAATGGTTCCAACGCCTCAGACTATTCCACCGGTTCACGGAATGATTCCGCCGCCTCCAACCCATCCACCAATTGATGAAGCAATTCCACCTCCTCCGGCTACTCCATTTGATGAAACGATACCTCTGCCTCCACCAAATGACCCCCCTCCGTCAGTGGGATGACAGTGGTTATTGATGCTCAGTGTCTTAGACTTTATGGATTTGCATGTATATGGACGATGAAATCATTCTGTTTTTGTACCTGAGATTATCTGATTCAAAGGGTACAAACCCAGAATCGGTTGGCTGATTCAGGTCAATTGCAGCCTATCTAAATCGGTTGTGCAAAAGATAACAATGCTTACTCATTTACGTACCTGGATGATAAACCGTGTGGGAGATCTCAGGGACAGTTTACAGTCAAAGACTGGAGGAATATATCAGGTGATACGAGCTTAGGATATTACTAGCGTATATCCCCGCGCCTTGCGCGGATTTTGTTCAAATTTTAATTGAATCGGGTTCGAAAATAAACCATTTAACATTGCTTAATTAATGTACACACATATATATATATTTAGATATTATTATATATTCCTTAATCATAAGTATATGTATGCTAAGTGCATATGAATAATAGGATAGGATAGGATAAGATATCCATTGTTTTAACTAAAATGCTAAAAGAAAATGCATAATTTATTTTTAAAAATAATAAAATCCTCTAAGTAATATAATTTGCATATACATTTTCTAGCCATAGAATATAAATAATCGATGTAATAACTAATATATAAATTTGATAGGGAAATTTGCATTTAACCACCACTTATTTTACACTTGTTGCATTTAATCACCCTTTATATTTTTTTCTACACTTAACCACCTCTTATTTGTAAATAGTTACCATCCATTTGACAAAAGTGGTATTCTGTCAAAAATAAATGACATATTTGCCCTTGTTTTTAATTTTTGTTTTATAAAAATAAAAGAATTGTTAAGCTTATATAGTATCTCCCAACTAAAAAAAATTAGTTTTGGATCCTAAAATTCTATAGTTGTATAATTGGTTCTCAAACTGTATCTGCCAACTAAAAAAATGTTATTTTCGAATCCTAACACTCCTATAAGGTTGTTCAGTTTTATTGGGTAAAACCGTAAAAAGTGATGTATTCCAAGCAATTCGACCAATAAAGTTCAGCTTAGGAACGCACATTAGCAAGTCACGTGAATAGCGCGTGAAAAGGCACAGTAGTAGGTCAAATATAAATCCTCTGTGCGAGAAATTGTCATTTGCTAAGTCATTGATTATTTCTTCATCATCGGATTAATCTTTGTTTCTGTTTTCATCTTTTTGTTAATCGATCGGATCTCCAATGGCAGAGGTATACATCTCTCTTTCTCTCTCGCTATCTCTTTCTACGCCGCTCTATATCGTCGTCTGATGTTTTCAAATATAAATTGTATCTTGTTCATACGAATTCCCTGTTTGAACTCTAATCGATCGCTACAAAATTGCTGTGTGGTTGCAAAATTGTTCCTAAATACCACTTCGCCTTCAATCATTCAAAATTGTTCCTATGGAATAGGATTGTGCTAGGATTAAATGTTGCTCGGCTGGGACCCTAAATTGGGATCTAAACTTCCGCCTTTTCTGAGGTTTCTGCGTGTAATTGTGGCTATAGATATCTGTTTGTGTAGTGCGTTGAATGCAAAACTGCAAATGTTAGAGGCACCTATGGCATAATGCATGTGTTCGAGGATATTCGTCATTCCTTGATGATTAAATTATTAGCTGAGAAATTAAGGAATTTGTGTGAAAATCTTCAACATGGCCAGTTTAACCGGAGCCTATTTCTTCTTCTTGATGTTGTGCTGTAGTAAGTCTAAGAATTCAGCCACATGATGAACGGAATGAGCTTTAACTGCTATCAGATTCACATTCTGTTATCACTTAGTGCTACCAAATGTGAATCAATTCATTCTGGGTATTAGGCAATGCTATTATGGGTAGTTGTCGATTGCTCGTGCTATTATATGGCAAATGCTTAGAATTAGAAATAACCCACCTGCACAAATGTGAAGATGAACCGTTTACATTGCGAAAATTCAACATGTATGTGTGATATGAAATCACCACTGCACAATATGATTCTCAGTAGTGGGTTCTCTTATTTTTAGTTATATCAGTTGGCTAGTTCATTTTTAAAATTTATTAGTTTCATTTAGCTCAAACAGCATTCAGCTACTAAATAACTAGGCAGGTTTGCTATTATTTCTGGACTTATGCTGTGCCCTGAGATCAGCAAAGAGGAAAACTATCTAAGATATTGTAGGTTACACAAATGAACTGTGTGTTCATGATACCTTTGGCTTCAGGATTAGCTTTTGTTTGCAAATGACATCAGAAGACTTATAGTCTCTTAACTGCAGGGATGAGGGACTAATCTGACTTTTCTTCACTGAATTTTGTATGTATTATATTGATTTTCCTTATTTAAATTTTTTTGTGCAAAATATAATCCAAACTATTACCCAAATATGCATAATAATCTGAACTTAATGGTTTTTAAAAATATCCAAACTATGGATCTGTTAGTGCCAAATTGTCATGGCAAATTGGCAATCTGGAATAACAATTTGGCACATATATTTCATATAATCATGTGTTAGATCATTCAAATTTGAATACACAAAAGAATCCACAAACAAATTACTAGAATGATTCTTTTTGCATTAAGAGTATGGTTTTTATATAAGTATATGTATCATGTGATCTGCATATTAATGCATGTCATTGTTTATTTTAACTTTTCACACAGGTTTCCTGACTCAGTTATCCAAGAATGTAATCAACTTAATTTGTCTGTTCGGATGATTTTGAACATGAATGATAGTTTCAATAACTATTAACAAAAATCCTTCTTTTTTTCAGTGCTGTGTCCCCCCTGATTTTTCATAAACGTGGCAGCTATGTGAAACCAATCTCCTATCTCTGACTAATTGATTGAGCTCTGTTATTCCAGTTGTTGTTTTTTAAATCTGTGAAAGGTGTACTTATCTTTCTATGAATTCAGTAATGTAAGAATGGATGAGAAAACAATAACCATGGGATTGGTATTGGCTCATGAGGTTTAACTCCCGATTTTTTCTCTTGTGGTGCTTCTGGCAGGTTGAGTTGAAAACTGCACCGGCTGATTTTCGATTTCCCACCACTAACCAAACCAGGCATTGCTTCACCCGCTATGTGGAATTCCACAGGTGTGTATGTGTTGATTTGAGTGTGTGGTCATATTTATTGTATGTCTATGAGATATGTATACTGATATGTGCATAATTCGAGTTTGCTTAATATATTTGTGAGTGTGAAACAGGTGCATTGCATCAAAGGGTGAAGAATCAAACGAGTGTGCAAAGTTCGCTCAATACTATCGCTCTCTGTGTCCTGGTGAATGGGTAAGTGCTTATCTTTGACACCAGAAGCAATAGTGAATAGCATGGCCATCTACATGAATGATATTAGTCATTCTCCTACACATCTGATGTAGCCTTGTGTACACTAGGCTTACACAACTTTATGGATCTTTGTTTCAGCGGTAAGTAGATACTATAACAACAACAACTCAGCGATAAGATTATAATTTATAAAAGATATAGGACATATTGAATTGGTAGGCTGATTTATTGATGGAAGATACAATTGGATAATATGATATGTGCCCCTTAATAATCTATTTTGCATAATAGAGAAAATGAGTTGTAGCACTAGTCCACCTGTACCTTCGACTAGTGGACCCACCTTCTCTTGCTTACTAGGTTACTCGGATGAGACTAGGTTACTCGGATGAGTTGATTATACAGCTTGCCTATTGGTTGTGCATATTTATTGGTTTTGTGCAGGGACTTGATGATGAATAATCATGATTTGCCCGGCATACTCTATGCTTGCTAACACCCTCTTTGCACTGTGTTCATCATGTAGTTGTACATTGTAAAGTGTAAACCATACCTGAGGTGTTGTATTGCTAAAAATATAACAAGATTGGACTGTGGTCAAAGTTTCCCAAAATCAGTTAGGCCCTACTAATAAATGAGTGGGCAACATCATTCAGAATTCAGCCACCCTTGTATATGCCTGTTTGTACAGAAACACCCTTTATTATCACTGATATTTCATTTACCAATCGACCACCCCAAGCAGAAAATAGTTAACTGAGCAAAACTATTCACCATTCATAACATTTCTGAATGGAAAATATAGTTTGTTTATGTTGAATTACTACTACATGACAAGTAATGTTTTGGTTTGGCTGAACGTGACAGGTTGAACGCTGGAATGAGCAGAGGGACAATGGAACATTTGCAGGGCCTCTCTGATTTATCTCAGAAGTCGCCATGGATGGATATCACCTTCATCTTTGAAACATTTGGTCTTTTGTTTACAAGCAACTAGCATGCCACCTCTTTTCCAAATCCTATTTGTTTCAATAATCCTTTAAACTTTCGTAAATCTGCACATTTGTTTTATTTATTTACTACTGCCTAATTGAAGAATCTTCTGGCTTGCTAGCAAGGGGAAAACTTGAATAAATTGTGTTTGAACAAAAACTACATTGATGAAATCCTTGATATTATTGTATATTCTGTGGTGTCTTGTTCTTGGGTTGGTGGTGTCTTGTTCTTGGGTTGGTGGCTTTGGGTTCGCCACTTGTGCTACGGTAAAGCAAAATTGGACCGAGTCACTGTCTCTCTCTTCTGTTCAATTCTTGGCTTTTCAAAATAACAATAATAATTGCGGGGAAAAGAAATCGTGTTCTTTTTCATACCGGTAAGCATGCCCCGTCCATCACGATGGACGGGGGAAAGAACGTCAAGAATATATTAGAAATTCTTAATAATGTTATGGTTCATTATAAGTCATCGAAATTCTTAATAATGTCATGGTATATTTTTATTGAATGGTTTTAATTTTCGCTTAGGTTATAGTAAAATTCATTTTTTATGTATAAATAGTATTTTTGCATTTATTAAGTTAAAAAATCAATTATAATATAATATATTATTTAAATAATTTTGAATATATAATCTATACAAATATTATATAACCTATGATTTCAAGGTAATTTATGTTATATTTATCAAACTAAAACCAGAATATTTCAATATTTATATTAAAATTTTATTTATATTTTAAATACATATATACATATTTATGGAAAGTTCATTTACTATTATAACCAATATTTTGTATTTTCTTGTATTATTTAAGATTTAAAAATTCCCATATTCTATCAACATATATACACATCTATAGAATCTATATATTTTTAATTTCCTAAAAGTAAAACGAATGTACATTTTTTTAGTTTTATTTTGTAATTTGAAATGTCCTTTTTTGGGTTTGTTTTTCAAATGCTATGACTTCATAAATTTCATAGGTTATTTTTTGCTCATTCTATTTTTTTCAAATTCGAATATTAAATTATTTGATTTCATCATAAAATTAAAATAAGTGAATTCGATCTTTTAAATATGATATTCTAATTTTATTATACACTTACATAGAACTATAACAAAGTTTAATTCTTTTCAACTTGTCATACTTAATCATACTCTTAACAACTTTATTTTATATCTCAATAACCTTATAATCATTAAAGATAAAAATATAGGATATAAGTAATCATTCTTGTAAAGGGTAGAAATATACACTATTGCTTAAATTGAATTCTGTTATTAATTGAAATTACGTTTAAACTTGTTTAGCATACCTCGTGAAGATTACAATGGGTGGTTTGGAGCAATTTTTCCCAATATATTGTATGCCCATTTTAAGGGAGATACGAACTATAAGAATTAATAATGAAGCTGGGAGATGGGTCAATTGTAAACATTCAGCACTTGGTTCAATTTTTTGTGAAAGAGATTGGCTCCTCTACATACGATATCGGTCGCATTGGTATTTAATTTCTAAGAACTTAAGACCATTAGAGCAAAAAAGGTTTGAAACAAAAATAAAACAATGCAAATTAACTTGGATAAGTAAAACGCCAATTACAAACAATTCTTGTGTTGGGTCAAAACTTGGAGAACTAATCCTGCATCAAAAGGTAAAAGAGCATCAGAACTGTGCAAATCCTGCATCAAAAGGTAATTGCCAGGTAAACAGTTCTTGACCTCATTATTCATTGTCTTGAGCAAATCCTGCATCAAAAGGCAAAGAGCATCAAAACTGTGTGCACAATGTCATGTATGCAAGGTGATGACATAACTATACCTCAAACAGGATAGAGATCAACTGGCCAGAGAGCTCAAAACTTTTGTTCCCAACATAATCCTAATCACTGAAAATACAAAAGGTAAAAGCAATAATCATATCAAACGCTTTGCACTTTATGTAGCATTTCTCCAACTGATTAAGACTTTCTGTGTCTTGAGGTATTAAAGGAAAAAAAGCAACAAAGCATTTAGTACATTCAAACAATTTTTTCCCAACAAAGAACATAACAACTTACTTTATCATCCACTGATTCTTTGTTCAAGAATGCCTCCAACATGCGTCTCAGCATCACAGAAGCATATATGCACTTCTGATGGAAGTTGTTTCCCCGCACCTTTACAAGGAAAAAACAGCACGGCGATAAATTATAATAGCTATTATTGCATTGTAAGAAACACTGATGCTGTTCTAATGTAACCATCTCTTCTGTTTTTTCTTTAACTGCTAACTGTGCGGAGACCACAATAAGCAACGAAATACGGCTCTTTTAAGTCAGGTCATTTTATAAGACATACCAACCGGAACATGAGCAATAAATGTATCTCGGAGGATTGCCATAGCCCTGTTTCCCTGCTCAGCAGAATGAGCAGATGCAGAAAAGTAAGGTGACTTTTTGACCTGCACCATAAAATCAGCATTTCATTAGCACTCTAAAGTACACTTTCTATGGCTGAAATAGAGCACATACAGAACTAAAGAAAGTAAAATTCAATCACAACGTTCTGTGAGCATCTTAAACTGAAATAATTAGTTTTTACATCAGGACCTACATGAAGGATAAATAAGTTTTAAAGTTTTAATTATATAACCAGGCACAGAGCACCTTTGTCTCGAGATAATCCAATGCACATTGTTGTGTGAACACGTTTACATCTACACATTCCTACATTGAACACAAGTTAATGTTAGAGAAAGGGAAAAAAACAACTCTATCAAAAAAAAATAGAAAAAACGACATGGACCAAATGAACCAGCCCTATTTTAATTCCAACTATATATATATAGATACGTATATAGTTTTACCTCAAATGATGGCAATAGTAAATCACTATAGCGAGGGTCTCTTCCAACCATTTGCACAATCTCTTGATCACTAACCATTCCCATAGCCTTCATCACCACCATTATTGGAACCTAAGACAAATAAGATTCGAATTAATCTAATCCCATCTCACGAAAACATGACAGTAGTTAACATATCCCATTATAATCTATGTAACCTGGAAACTCTAATAGGACAGCTTTTGTTTCATGTCAGAATCCCAGAAAAAGGAGAACCGGGAACTCATTTATTTATTTTTACCAGGTTCATCTCCTCCTCTTGTGTCCCTTACCAAGCTGGCCAGATTTGGCAGCGTTTTCTTGCTCCTGAAGGGAAGCTAACGCCTTCCCGTATTTATCCGCCCTCTCCTCATCCCGTTATGCACTATCCTTCTCCTTGAGCTCATGCAAGAAGGTGTTCTCTTTCTTGAGCTCTCGAATTGCTCCCTTTCGTTCTTCTTTGAGCAATTTCTTCAGCTTTGTCGTCTCCGCACGTTCACGGTTGGGATCATAATCTCTTCCGTTTATGAAACTGCAAATCCATACCACAACAAATAGATATTTTTTAAAATGTAATTTCTGTGTGTATACACAAATATTTAACTTCTAGTAATGAATACTGATACACACTTACACTCAATTTTGTCCTCTTTGTAATCAGCATCCTCAATGGCTGTCAAAAAAAGAGAAGCCTTGCCTGGAAGGACAAGTCCACCATTACTCTGCAAACAACAAAAGCAATAAGTATTAAAAGAAATCAACACAATGCTAGACCTGAAAGCTGATATTCATGAACAAAGTGCATAGGTTAGTTTGCAGCTAAAAATAAAATTACCAGGTTGACATGCTACAATTGATGGCTATGCAGCAATATGATCACAGATGTGCATCTAACTACAACTATAACTTTGTGGTGAAACTACTCAGCTCTCAGATCAATATATAATCAATTCAAGATTGAGTACTACTACTCTCTAAAATTCAACAGAGGAATTGGATGGAAACTAATATCCATTGCCACTGAAATTGAACAAGATGCATAGAAACAATGCACATATTGCAGCACACAACTGAATTTACATGAAGTAGACTGCTTGATTAAACACTACATGTGATTGCAATTCAGCAAGATGTGCACTCATTAGTTGAAATTGCTAATATCCAATCAATTCAAATAAAAAATGGGGGAGAAAGGAGTGGAACCTCGAGAGCGTGCTTATAGCGCTGCGATTTGCAGAGATCTCTGGAAATGGAACGAAGCTCGGAGACGGAGACAGGATTGCCCTGGCTAATCCAATTCTCGATGACGGTGGTGGCACTCCGCTTAGGAAGCCGAAGCCTGAAGATTTTGCTTCTGAGATCGTCCACCGATTCAGAGGAATCGCTCGTCTCTTCCACGGCGGAGGCGGATTCCGATCCCAAAGTCTCCGATGAGAAGGATCTGACAAATTGCGGAACCGAATGCGAAGGATTGGCTCCGCCATCGAATATAGGACACGCGATTCTGAAAATTGAAAGCCTAAGAGCGAGGAAAAAGAGGCGTTTAGAGAGGGAGCGAGAGAAGAAGAGAGATAACCTTCGGAGATGGAGGAAGAGCGAACGAGGCGCCATGGCTAATCGGTGGACAGAGTCTACGCCGGTGCAATTAGGGTTTCTTGTGGTTGAGTTTCTCATCGGCTGCAGAATTGAAAGGGTTTGGAGGAAAGAGGTATTGGGGTGAATTAATTTGGAGGAAAGAGGTTTTGGGGTTAATTAACAACATAGGAATGCAGCAAATTGGATTTCAAAAAAAAAAGGAAATGGAGTTAATTAACAACATTAAAGCTAAAGTAGGTGTTGCCTTATTCAAGGGCTTAATGCATATACAGGCCCTCGAACTTGCACGTTTTTGTCACTCAGGCCCCCGTACTATGAAATATTCAATTAGGCACCAGTACTTAGCATTTTTTGTTCTATCAAGCCC
The DNA here is from genome assembly GCA_963924305.1 of Polygonum maritimum. NCBI lineage: Eukaryota > Viridiplantae > Streptophyta > Magnoliopsida > Caryophyllales > Polygonaceae > Polygonum > Polygonum maritimum. The sequence continues at coordinate 10,258,306 of OZ002733.1, read as the reverse complement.
TCCTCACACGCCATGTGCCACGTGGATGCCACATCAACGCCACGTGGATGCCACGTCAGCGCCACAAGCCACACCAATGCCACGTCAGCTCCACATAAATGCCACGTCAGCGTTGATGTGGCATGGTTAAAAAAATATTTTAAAATAAAATATTTTATGATTTTTTTAAAAAAAATAATTTATAATTTTCTAAATTTTTTTTTAACAAAATCATAAAATATTTTTTAAATAAATTGTACGATACTTTTAAAAAAAATTCATAAAATATTTTTTTTTAACAAAATCATAAAATAGTTTTTTAACAAATTCATAAAATATTTTTTTAAAAAAAATCATAAAATATTTTTTTAACAAAATCATACAATATTTATTAAAAAAATTCATAAAATATTTTTATGAATTTGTTAAAAAAATATTTTATGATTTTGTTAAACAAAAAAGTTTTAAAAAAAATATTTTATGAATTTTTTTAAAAAGTATTGTACAATTTATTTAAAAAATATTTTATGATTTTGTTAAAAACTTTTAGAAAATTGTAAAATATTTTTTTAAAAAAAATTCATAAAATATTTTATTTAAAAAAATCTTATTTTTTTAACCATGCCACATCAACGCTGACGTGGCATTTATGTGGAGCTGACGTGGCATTGGTGTGGCTTGTGGCGTTGACGTGGCATCCACGTGGCACATGGCGCGTGAGGAGGGCTTGATAGAATAAAAAATGCTAAGTACGGGTGTCTAATTGAACATTTCATAGTACAGGGACCTGAGTGACAAAAACGTGCAAGTTCGAGGGCCTGTATATGCAAGTTCAAGGGCCTGTATATGCATTAAGCCCTTATTCAAGTTGTATAGATATATGCGTTTATAACGGTGACCTCCAATAATTGTGATGGCTTCGCTTTCATTTGATTAATTCATTTTCTTAAGAAGTTTGAGGTTCATAATAACGCTTATTTTCTGTCATTTCATTCGTAATTTTCTAAGCGAACATTAGCCTAATATTCCTTCAAACATTGACCAAAACACCCTTCAGTATCACTGATATTTCATTTGCATGCAAAAACATTGACCAAACGGGGATTCACAAAGCTGACGTGGAAGCGTAAACGCATTTGTTTTACAAAAAACCGTTACGGCGCTGAAACTAACTCCGCGTTCCGTTCAGTAGAGGCGGTACTCGGTGGGCAGATCCCATTCCTATATGACACGTGTTTCGTTGACCGTTTCAAACTTCCATATAAGCAATAGAGAGTTCCAAAAAAGCCAAACGCTCCAGCTTTTCTCACAGCTTTTTCAGGGAAAATCATTTTCAATGCTCCAGGTTAAATTCGTCCTAATCAATTTTTGTTTTACGTGTGAAATTTGTAGGATTTGTTTCCATGATAAGCATGATTTTGCGTGTGAAGTAAATACTGGTCTTCATGACCGAAAATTCACCCCATAAAATACTCAAAACCCACTAAACTCCGCTCTCAACAAGTCTTCAGACCCCTCTCTCCCCCTCTCTCTTTATCTTCTTCTTTATCCTTTCCCCCTGAAAGATCGAATTCAGACAAGCCTGAAAAGATGAGGCCGTCGAACGGGCTAACCGGGATCCTGAACTTCATAATCCTTCTTCTCTCGATCCCGATCTTGGCGGGCGGGATATGGCTGAACCACAAGGCGAACACCACCGATTGCGAGCAGTTCTTGGTGAAGCCGATGATCGTCCTGGGGGTCTTCCTCCTCCTGGTCGGCATAGCCGGAATGATCGGGGCCTGTTGCAAGGTGAACTGGCTCCTGTGGGTGTACCTCCTCGTGATGTTCGTCCTGATCGTGGTCCTCTTCTGCTTCACCATCTTCGCCTTCGTGGTGACCAACAGAGGAGCGGGCGAGTTCGTGACCGGGAAAGGCTACAAGGAGTACAGGCTCGGCGATTACTCGCACTGGCTCCAGAAGAGGGTCACCAACACCAAGAACTGGAACAGGATCAGGAGCTGTTTGATTGATGGCAAGGCTTGCCAGACCCTCATTCAGCAGAATTCCACCTCGCTTGCTCAGTTCAGCGCTGAGAAGCTGTCTCCTATTCAGGTATATTCTTGATGCACTAACAGGGCTTTTCGATTTTCTAGGGTTCTGATTAATTGCTGGTTTTGTCTGGTCTGGATTGATTTTGAGTATGAGATTGACTTTTATGTTTTCAGAATGTCAGGAATTTTGTGGTATTATGCTGTAGGAATTTTGTGCTGTGATTTGGGGGTTTGATTAAGTTAGATTTGACCATTCTTTTTTTTTTTGGTTCTTGGTGTCATCTTTCATAGTTTCATAACATAAAGTCAAGATCCTTTATGGAGGGCGGTTGATTGCCTTTCACATTGAAGTAGAGGGCGTTGTTGGTTTGGTCAGACCTTCTCTTTCGTGTAAGGTTAAATAATCCCTAGGATCATCTTTTCACTGCTTTAAGTATCAATAATCAGACTACCCATTATAAACAAAGCAGTGAAAGATTGGCGTCTTTGCATTCTTTCCTTAGGGTTATTGGCTTTAATTAGCACATTGTCTTATACACTATGATTTGTTTCTTGAGCTCTCTCAAGTCTTCTATTTGGTAGATGCTCCAACCTAAAGGAGAATCTTTCCCACCTACTTTCTCCATGTACAATAATGAAGCCTATTATATCCATATTGGGCGCCTTTTCTTTCATTGTGCTTTACAACTTTTCATCAATGATGAGGATTTTCTGCTTTCATGAATCACCCTTTCTAGTTTAAAGTTACAGTATTAAATTGAAAACCTCATGTTCCTTCTTTGTCTTTTTGTTTATGCTTCCGCTTTTGCATTGAAAAAAATATCCCTTTTAGCTCTAATCAAATACATACAATTTCCTACACCAATACTTTGGTTTCCTCAAAAAATTGGCAACCTCATGTGTGCATTATCCATCTCACACACACCCACTCCATAGTGACAAACACGTCAATCCAACTTTAGGTGTTAGCTTACTCATCATCAATGGGGTCCTTTTCTAAAAATTTATGGTAACCACCAACTGACCAACCTATGACATTCAGAAATTCATAGACAAGATAACAACTTGAGCACATTCCCCTCCTTTGCCTAACCTTTTGCCTAGACTGAAAATAAACTGTGTATCCGCATTTGGGTTCTGTTGTAGTCATTAGAAGAACATGGTGGAAAGATTTAGATGTGATCAGAAAATTTGATTCCTTATGCTGCAAGTACCCAATTCTTTAGTGTGCTACTGCTGAAGAGACGGGGAAGTGTTTTGCTAGCTCAATGTGCTTTCCTTGTTACTTATTGGCGTTTGTGAATTTGCGCTTGTTAAATTGACATTTTTTCATTCTGCTGTAATTTGTCAGTCGGGTTGCTGCAAGCCATCGAATGACTGTGGATTCACATACGTCAGCCCAACCAGCTGGACTAAACCCGCCACTGCAACGTCCACAAACACAGATTGTGACTTGTGGAGCAATGATGAGACTGTCCTGTGCTACAACTGCAACGCTTGCAAGGCAGGTGTGCTCCAAAACATCAAGAGCCATTGGAAGAAAATCGCCATTGTCAACATCATCGTCCTTGTCATCCTGATCATCGTCTACTCTCTTGGATGCTACGCGTTCAGGAACAACCGGGAAGACAACTACAACCAGTGGAACTGGAAGCCATACGGCCCATACCGCAACTGAACTCATCAGCCTCTTCTCTAGCAGTATTAGTATTGCGTGGTTTTCCGTAGACTTGGTTCTTTTTGTTGATATTGGTTTGATTTTGGATGCTTTCATTGTTTACTTCATCTGAAGTTGGAACTTGAGGATGTTGGTGCTTGTATATCCCCCCTGTTTTGGATGTCTGTCTGGGATCTGGCTTCTGCTTGTGATTATGATTAGTCTAAAGTTGCATTTGCTTTTGCATTTATATGGTTGACAAATCTCAAGAAAAATTGAACAAACATCTGAGTAGCTGAATTAACTGATGATCCTTCAAGATGAATGGTAATGAATTTGGTTGTTTACAAACTCCGGTTAACTAATCATGTTTTTGTCACACTTTTCTGCTAGAAGTGACTGCTCCAAATCGTTCCTGCAAGAATCCTCTACTTCCACTATCTTTCTCTCTTCCATCTCCTTTGATTTCCCCCACAGCACAGCGTACAATCCAACAATCACGGCAGCAGAGCCCAGCAAACTGAATGGTGATGAAAAGGAAAAATGCCATGAGCAGTAGATAAAGAATTACAATCTTAACCGTTTGTATGACAGGTTGAAGTCAAAATGTGTACCTGCCAACGAAAAGCTGCTCGTGTAGGAAAATGGCTGCCAAGACAGTGACTAGAACAGTACTAAGAGGAGCGAACATAGCAGAAAAGAGGGGGCCTCGGCGTGATATGCACCACGCTTGGATGACATATTGAAGGCCAGATCCGGCTATTCCCTGATCATGCAAATTAACGAACGAATAAGGTAAGATCTCTGTGAAGTTTGTTGCAATTGATGAAATTATCAGGATAAGAGAAGAATGTACTGAGAACAGAACACATGTGAGCTCAAGAGCTGTGCTCAATTTCCAGGCTTGTGAGTCTGGCTCCAGTAGTAGGGCAACCAGCCCGGATTGAATAGTCGACATGAAGCATGTCCAAGCTGATAGTGTGAGGTGATCTGGGCAGGCTGCAGTGGCTGGGACCTGTTTACAAATCCATGGCCACACAAATTATGTTGCATCAAAAAAATGCATCACAATCTGATGATACCAATGATACCTGCAAGATAAGCCAAAGGGAGGAGGAGCAGCTTTGGGCAAAGAGGAAGAAGCAGCCAAGCAACCAAGTGTCTTGAGGAGGAACCGATCCAAACCGAAGAGTGAGGGAATTAGCCTGAAGAGACGCGTTGAGGAGTTTAGGGCCTTTGAGCAATGCAATGGAGGCAGCTCCTCCTACACAAGTGACTGTTCCGATGATCTTGGCTCTAGTGCTCCAACTCCTTATGTTTACTCTCTCTAGTCTGTGTATTATTGATCCATCAAGAAAGTCAAGGATGGAGATTTGGACGTGGTTTGGAAGTTAAGTCACATACATATAGTAGGAGATTAGTTATGTGATTACCCGAACAGGGCAGCTACCGGGAAGGTGATGGCAGGGACTAGATTGGAAATGGCACTTGCTATGGAGGATGGAGCTAGGGACAATCCTTCGAAGAACAAGTTCTGGGTTAGCACCACCCTGTTCATCATGCATCATCATTCATTAAACGGAACATCTTTAGAAAAGAAAACATGTGAGATAGCTAAAACAAACAGGCATATGGGTGGAAGAAGATGTAGTTGTACCCAACTAATGAGAGGATAAAGATCAAGAGAAAGCTCCTTAGTCCTGTGCAGAACAGATTGACCTTTTTCCTGCAAAACAATCGACAAATTTGATTCAATTTGCACTTAATTGGGATCCGTTTTGACTAGCTACAAACGATGGAAAATGGAGACAGAAAGGAAACAAATCTTATTCAATCCACTTTGAATGGGTGTCACGTACAATGAGATGTAATGAGTTACCTAGAAGAAGAGAAGAGAGCAAGGGGGAAGAGGAAGAGAGTAGCCACGGCTTGTCGGTAGACGATGAAGACCCTGGGACTCATCCCCTTCACCAGGGCCGCTCTGTTGATCAATGCCATGGTCGCGGCTATGGCCTGGATCACCAACATTCCCGCCGCCGGCTTGTATTCCTCCCACCGCCCGCCGCCGCCGCTTTCTCTCTTCGTCATTAGTTCTTAGGGGCGTACGTAGGTTGTTGTTGTTGTTGTTGAAAGTTGTAACTGCCTTTGGTTTGTTTAACTCGAACTCTGTGTACGTACGTAGTGTTTTCGGCGCCCAGAGGATCGATCCATATGATACTTAAAGATGGTACCTACGTACCGGCCTTAATCATTTTCATTAAGTTTCAACCAAAAAAAAAAATCATTTTCATTAAGTTAAATAAGTATGCGTAACGGTTGGTGGTGCATGGTCACTGACGGATCCAGATCGATCCATACAAATACAATATATGCAAGTGGATCCGATTGTTATTTATAAGCTACCCGACAAACGTCATTAACTAGCTATTTGCAATTTGAAACGTATATGGTCTTATTCTACTGTACAATTCACATTGCAAATCCGGACCAAAACAATATTGTTTTTAAGTTTATAAATGATGGAGCACGTACATGCATGTGCAAAAACTAGCTTTACACGAGAGCAACTTGAATGGTACGTTTAGTAAGCCATGTGAGCAGCTAGACTTTTTTTTTCCAAGTATGATGCAACATGTGGGAAGCTAGAGTGGTGCTCGATCTCCCAGTGTTGGTTGGATTCTTTAGAAATATTTTGTTATCAATATCAAAAATAATAGAGTGAAGAGAAATATCTGATTTATACAAAGGTTGCAATCGATAGAGTGAAGAGATATTTAGGAAGATTCAACCAAAAACAAAAAGAGATATTTAGGAAAAAAACAATTAGGGGCTCAGAGTTGGGAGTTAGGGCTAATTTATTTTTGGTCATGTGACCATGTGATTCATGTGACTGCCCACAAACGACTGTTAATATATAATTGATGACCTTTAACAGCTGTTAACAATTGGTGACTGATCAATGATGATCAACGCAGGTTAACAGGTACACCTAATTAGTAGAAAAAGTATTAAGAGTTTAGAGACAGCTTACATGGATATCTGTACCTCACCTCAAAGATACTAGTGGGGATTAAACTTGTGATCTATAGACGGCAATCAAGTCATGTTCCATTAGACCAACATCGCCCCCTTTAAAGTTGAAGTTAGAGTAGATGGTGCACAAAAGGTATGGTGTTAGGTTTGGGGATGGAAGGATTAAGGTTTGAGAACGATATGTATTGTATATAGCTAACTAATTCTTTGCAAGTTAATGGTACAACTGATCTCATTCTTCTCCTTCTCTCTTTTTTCTGTTCTCTCTGTTTCATATTCTATCACATACCTACAATGATCTCCTTTTTTGATTCAGGGTACTATACATGTATGTATGAGAGTCAAACCGATAACCATTCTTATCAAAGGAGTAGCATACAAGTACTCACTATCATGTGATCATGTGTGGTGTGCCTATGATGCATTGTATTATACATTATAATCAATCAGTTTTACGCCTGTTAATGTTTGACAAGAATAATATCAAACAACGCACAATTGCTTTATTGCTTTATAAAGCTTGACATCCACACGGGCCTAATTAGTCATGCTTTTATCACCAGTCTTGTTCTGTTATGAGTGGCTGTTCCAAGTCGTTGCTACAACAATCCTGAATTTTCTTTGAATGGCTATCAGTTTCTTCTTGCAACATCTTTTTGTCCTCCATCTCCTTTGATTTACCCCACAACACCACGTACAAGCCCACGATCACAGCAGCAGAACCCATTAAACTGAACATACGGTCAAAACATATAGCCATTGCCCATTAATATAACAACCTATTCTCCAATTACTTGGGAAAAAACATATGTCAGTACTATTTACCTGCCAACAAAAATCTGCTCGTGTAGGAAAATGGAAGCCAAGACAGTGACAATGACAGTGCTTAGAGGGTTGAACATGGCAGAGTAAAGGGGGCCTCGACGTGATATGCACCACGATTGGATCACATATTGTAGGCCAGATCCCATGATCCCCTGATCATGGAGACGATGAATACAGAGAAGGTGAGTTAATCCCCTTCCAGCTTACTTATTTATTTCAGTGGAAAAGAAGAGTTAAATGTACCGAGAAGAAAACACAGGTGAGCTCAAGGGCTGAGCTGAGATTCCAGGCTCGCGAGTCCGGCTCCAGTAGGAATGCAACGAACCCTGATTGAAGCGTCGACATCAAGCACATCCAAGCTGAGAGTGCTAAGGGATCTGGGCAGGCTGCATTTGCTGGCACCTGGCTTGGTAATCACCACAGACATTAAGTACTATATATAGTATAAAGAACAGTAATGCATATTTAATATGGGAAATGATGGTGCTTGTAATTGTATTACTTAGCTGTGAAATTAAATTACCTGCAAAATAAGCCAAAAGGACCAGGCACAACTGTTTCCAAAGAGGAAGAGGCAGCCAAGCAACCAAGTATCATGAACAGGAAGTGATCCGAGCCGAAGAGTGAGGGAATGATGAGCCGGAAGCGTCGCGTTGAGGAGTTTGGGGCCTTTGAGGAGTGCAATGGAGGCAGCTCCTCCTACACAGGTGATTGTTCCAATGATTTTGGCTCTAGTGCTCCAACTCCTTAGGTTCAGTCTCTCTAACCTGTGTATGATTAATGATCAAGAAGGACGTTATGCATGGACAAACTTGGCATGTTTTGTTGGTCCAGAGAAATGAGTTATAGTGTAATGTGATTTTTTTTACCCGAATAAGACAGCAACCAGGAAAGTGATTGCAGGGACTAAGTTGGCAATGGCACTTGCGACAGAGGATGAAGCCAAGTATAATCCTTCGAAGTAGAAGTTCTGGGTTAGCACCACCCTGTTTATCATCATTCATTAAGAGATCAAAAGCTTAACTATAACAAATACAGAACATGTCAAACATGGATAGCTAAACAGAACAAGGGTGAAAGAAGAGATGAATGTTAATAAAGATGGTTTACCCAACTATGGAGAGGAGAAAGATCAAGAGGAAGCTCCTTATTCCCATGCAAAACAGGCTGCCTTTCTTCCTGCAAACAGTTCATTTGGTCTATCAAATGAAAGAGTATTACTCGCTCTGTTATAAACTCACACACTATCACACTTACGGGCTTGATATATATCTCATCTAAAAGTACTTTCTTATAAAAAAAGTTTTTTTTTATTCGCCTTAAAATTTGTAAAAAAATAACTATATTATACACATATCGAGATATAAAAAGTACGATTTTTACTAAAAGATACCTTTTTTCCTCAAGTAAAGCAAGGCCTAAGTTATAACAGTTCGTAGATGTTGTTAAAAGATCACGCACATAGAATTGTAACATCTTACGTGTGCGATCGATTATAGATTCATGTTTTTCTACATAAAATTTAGCCGTATCATATTTTCTCATTTATTAAAGTATCAATCTTGATCGACCGTTACTTTTTTTTCAAGATCCGAGATCGATCTCTAGACCTTCTGGCTGGTATCTGTCTTAGCAGTTATAATCTTAGATCACCGTATTGAATCTAACTATCATTTCTCTCGATATTGCTTAACAAAAACTGGTTGAGAAACACATATATAATCATAAGTTACCTTGTACTAGAGACGAGAGCAAAAGGGAAGATGAAGAGAGTGGCGATAGCTTGTCGGTAGAAAATGAAGACGCTTGGGCTCATCCCCTTCACCAGCGCCGCCCTGTTTATGAGCGCCATCGTCGCCCCTACCACCTGTATCACCATCATTCCCGCCGCCGGCTTGTATTCCTCCCACCACGATCCTCCACCGCCGCCTTCTCTCTTCATTGTTGGTCAATACTTCTCCGGCGGCGCTAAAACTAATAAACTAACCGGCTCCGTAATGTGTTGGACTTGAAGCTAGTTTGGTAGCTTAGTTTTATAGTATAGTCAAATAATTTAATTTCATAGAGTAGAAATGATTAATTATACGGTGACGCCGCGGATCGATGGAACCAGCTAGCTAGATCGATTCATCACGTACGCATCTTCTCCAAGGTACACAGAATGCGTTGTATGCATCTGACGAGTTGTTAATTGTAATAATAATTAGGTACACGACACGCCCAATTATTAACAAGCATGGAGTATTATGCTCTCTACTTATGTGTACCCACTGAGGCTTGGCACCGAGCTGGAAACTTTATCCATCCATCTATCGCTTAATTTATGACTAGATTTTCCTTTTTCCTAAGAAAGTCATCAAGATTATCACAAGCTTGTTGAGAAACTTCTTGTGGTCAGTAGCGGAACTAGGATTTTAGCTCGTAGGGGGTTAAATAGCTTAAATTAAGTATAATCGTTAGAAATTTAATCAACAAAACTTGGAATAAACCCGAAATGCTTAATCTATAAGTACAAAATTAGTCTTAATCTTTATCTGAGTAAAGAAAATGAGTCAAAATTAAATTTTTTTAAACCCAAAGTGGATTCAGGAAATATTATGATCTAATGGACAAGTTTAAACCAATAAACTTTGGATACAGCACACGTGGCACATGTTTGGACGGGCGGATAGCGTCGCCATCGTGGAGGTGGGTGGAAATGTGGAAGTGAAGTGGTTGATGGAAGAAGGGGGTAGATACGAGGCAGACAAGGCCGGAACTAACAAATTAGAGGCCCTGAGTGAAAATTAATTAATGACCCTTTTGTATACATTTTCTTTCATTATTATATGCAAAAATCCATCTCTTTTTTAAAACTTGGATAATATTTAATATTTTTCACTAACCATATGTTTCACCATCTTTTTTTTACGACCTAACCTCATTTCAATTATAGTATATGATTGCGTTAGTTTATATATGCGTTTTTAATACTCCATCAGTTTCGAAATAATTGTCTAGATTACCACCTTTTTTTTGGTTGAAATATAACCACTTTTTTTGTTTTGCAATACTTGTCAATTTCACATTTTTTACATCAATTTACATTTATACCACTAATAATTAACTATATCATATCCCAATGGGGGCTACAACCCCCACTGGCCACCACTTCGTTCCGCCACTGCTTGTGGTCAGAGAAAGCGGAAGGGAGGAAATGGCCTATTGCCTGGAAACAATTATGCAGACCGAAGGAAGAGGGAGGGCGCGGTTTGAAAGAGATTATGGCCTGGAACAAGGCAATGTTTGTTGATCTGTTGTATGATATTCTTCTCGATGTAGGTACAATCTGGCATGATTGGGTTGATGGTCGTGGTGCTACGGGGTGAATCTGTTTGGAGAGCCAAGCCCAAGTCGGCAACAAGTGCAGTTTGGAAAGCAGTGTTGTGCCTAAAAGAGAAGTTAATAAATAGCTTGGATGGTGTTGGTAATGCTGTAGTGGTAATTATGAGAAATGGGAAGGTTGACTAGAAAGGGATTTATGACAGCTTGAGAAATCGGGACCTGAGGTTCTCTGCACAATTGGGTCTGGTGTAAGCCTCCTAGAGGGGCTTTCACATCCTGGAAGACTGTCTGTAAAGGAAATTACACCCTTGACAAATTGCGGAGCATGGGAGTGTTCCAAGAGGAATTTCTGTTTTCAGTGTTTGTCAATGCAGCGTCTGTCATTGAATTGTTGTTCACTAATGCGTTCAATGAACTGTAAGATGAACTTGAATCTGTAGACATGGTTCTTTTCTTCAGTTATGCTCTGATACCAAATGAAGTCTTCAAACCATTAACCAACATACAAACACACGTTTCTTTGTAAGAGAGACAATCAAAGATTCCACTTAACACAATCTATAACTTGTGTATTCAATAGATAACTATAATAACAGTTTATACAGACTTATATAGGCAACTTCCTAACAGCCATTAAGTAACTATTTTGACAATTACAAACGGTTGAGTCAAGTAACTACTTTCTGTCTTGACTTCTAATCACGTACACGCCACTATATAAATACTAAGACTGACTTATTTATGCAGTCTGCACACACTAGCATAATCTAACTTAATTATGTATATATTACAGTATACTTAAATACAAATTAACTTGATCTATTCGTTTTTGTAGATGTATTGCGGAGGATTCTGCGATATCAACAAGGTTGAAGAACTTGATGTTGCCATTCTCTCCGTTATCAAAGATGAGGTCATAGTCCTGGGTGTTGATCACATTCTGATTGCAGTCCATCGCCTTGGCCTTTGCATCCTCAAGAGAAGATCTAACTTTGTCAACGAAGCTAACATTAGGGTTGGAAGTGGTGATGAGGCTGATGGCGTTATCAATACCGGTGTTGGCGGCGGCGTAGTCGTCACCGCAACGTCCCAGAGCTCTACGCATATGCTTTGAGAGTGGGTCCTTAAGGTATTGAGCCTCGAGGATGGATCCGGCTATACCCGCGCCTTTGGTCTTAGCCGCGTTAAGCGCATATAGCGTGAGCTTATACGGACCCAGCCCTTTGATTTTGGGGTCGCCGTTGAGAGACTCGTTGCACAAGGTGGCGTTGCCGGCCTTCTCGCAACTCGACTTGATGTCTGCGGGCTCGGCAAGCGCTGGGAGTGTAACGTCCAACTCCACGGTGGGGGCTTCTTTGTGACCTTCGCCCCCTGCGCCCTCGCCGCCTCCCCTCCCTCCTGCGTCACGACGTCCGCTCCCTTCCCGGCCCTCGCCTTCTCCAGTACGGCCGCGCGTCGCATGACCGTGGCCCCCGCCACCTCCCGCGCCTCGAGCCTCAATATTGATCAAGGCTTGGCTCAGAAACATCAACACGAGGGGGATGAGCACGAGATTATTATTACTATTATTCATGGTTGATGATCGCGTGATCTATCCCGATAGAGTTCTCTCATAAAACAAATTCAATAGAAACCCAACGGATTTTTTTATAGCGTGGATTGGAAGTAATTAAATGCAAGGAGAGGGGGGAGGATTTGAATGGCGTAGAGCAATGCAAGGATTAAATTCTTTAAGTTGGTAATTAATTGATGATGCTTTTTAATTAGGTCATCCATCCATTAAAAAGCACTAGTTAATTGTTTTTCCGAATTAAGAGTAGAAAATTGAGAGTGCTTTTGTTCCATGAAGAGGTAGATAACCGACCATGTTTTGGCAGTTTTTGAGCTGTTTCATTTTATGAAGCAAAAGAGACCAGGGAGGAAATATTACATGGCATACGATGAAAGCGTATGATAGAGTAGAGTGGAGGTTTTTGGAGAGTAGTATGCAGGCTATGGATTTACACGAGCAATGGAATAGATTGATTATCTGCGGAGAGTGCTTCATTTTCAGTGTTTGTATTCCTAAAAACCAACAATTGTATGAGAGGAGGTAATCCGAGATGAAATTTATTGTTTTTTTTGTCTCGGATTTCATCTAGGATTAACTCTTTCCTAGACTACATACGTTAGGAAAATCAACTATTCATATAATTGGAGAACTGAATATTGGATACTAAGAGCACCTTTATCGGTTCCCTTTAGTAGCACCGATGCTACTATTTAATAATATTTTAATTCCAATTGGAGCAGCATCACATGGCATCGATGCTTCATTTGTAAAATGAAGCATCGGGGCTAGCCTTCAAACAATGAGTTTTCCCTTACACGTGTCAAAATATAATTAGGTATCGATAAAGATTAAACTTTTTGGCATAAATAATTGGGTTAACTAGTATTAATAAAATGTAATTTTGTGTGCATACACTTAATTAAATAAAAAAATATTTTTTCCATAACTCTAGATTTTTTTTATACTATATGTGGATATCCATTTTGACTATATTTGACTTATTTCAAAAACATTTGTATATTCTGGGTATATTTACCTCCAATTTTTTTTTTCTTATGGTACTTTTTGTTGAAATTATATTGTTTGAGATTTGTGAAATGAAATTTATTTTGGTAATTGACAATATAGGGTATGTATAACTTTTAAATAAAATAAATAGGTATATTTATTATTTGATATAGTAGTTTGATATTAGTATGTTTGTTCTTGCATTTCTTGTAATTTGTTGGCTTGAATTGAATCATCATAATCTATATATTTTTTGTTGTCTTTTGCTTTGAAAATTGAAAAATTATACAATATGTGACTTTGAATCATTAATCATTAATTTATATTTACAATATAAGAAATCAAAAATATGTAAATTATTATTTTTGAGTATTTTGGTAATTAAAAGTACAAGTTATGTATATAAATTAAAGAGAGAATTGGGTGGGGGGGCTAATTTGGTGACAATATGGGGGAAGTGGACTGAATGTGAAATTAATGGGGGAATGGGGCTGCAGTGGTGACATGTGGGCATTAAAACCCCCCACCCCTCTCCTCCCATTATTTCTCAGCTCTCTCTCTCCCTCTCCCTCTCTCTCTCCCTCTCCATATTTCCCATCTCTCTCTCTCTCCCTAATTCCTCTTCCACCCTCTCTTCTCCTCTCTTCCTATTTCCTCTCCCCCTCCCTCGAGGTGGCCGACGAGGCCGACGGGCGGATGAAGAGGCCGACGGGGCGGCCGACAAGGGCGACGGGCCGGCCGAAGAGGGCGACGGGGTTGACGGGGCGGCCGAAGAAGGCGACGGTGCGGCCGACGAGGGCGACGGGGGCGGCCGACGAGGTGGCGGACAAGGTATTTTTCTCTTTAAAAGCTTTAAATCTAGTTTTTTTTTTAGATTTTCTAGATCTAGGGTTTTTGAAAGTTCTAGATCTAGATCTACGTTTTGTTTCGTTGATGTTTTTAGATTTGGATATAGATCTAGAATTTTTTATCGATCTAGATCTAGATCTAAAAAACGGTGACAAGTTTCTAGATCTAGATCTAAAAAACGGTGCTAGAGTTAGATCTAGGGCTTTCTGGTTTGTCGCCAAGTTTTGCGGTGACAAACCAGAAACCCCTCTTTGCAGTGACAAGATCTGCACTTGATATAGGGGTTTCTAGTTGTCACCAAGTTTGTGTGTGATCTAGGGTTTTCTGTACGCGGTGACATGTTGAATGCAATTCAGTTTTTATGCGGTGACGTGTTGAACGCATATAGGTTCTCTGTTTGGTTCAACATTGTGTGCTGGTGACAGCTTTGATTACTAGGTGATGATAAGTTTTTATATATTACTTTTAATTATAGCCTATTAGCTCAAATGGTCGAGCAACGTGCCTAGCGTACGATAATGTGGGTTCGAATCCCACATAGGCTTACTAATAATTTTTGCTGACAAGTTTAAGTGCAATTTGGGGGTGGTTCTAGGTAAGGTGACAAGTTTTTGTACGTGATGAACAAATTAGAGTGCAATATTGATGATATTAGTTTGAGAGGTGACAAGTTGTAAACGCGATGACAAGGTTTTGTATGGAGGGGGGGGTTTGTACGTGGTGACAAGGTTTTGTATGGGGGAGAGGACTTTTCTGTACGCGATGACAAGGGTTTGTTTGGTGGTGACAGGTTTGAGTGTCATGACGCCATGTTCTGGGATGTTTTTGTAGTTGTCACCAAAACAGTCCATTTACCTCATTATTTCACCGCGCTGTCCATTCTCCACATTGTTGTCACCACCGCAGTCCCATTACCCAAAATCCTCTAAATTAAATAAAGTAAAAGTTTAATATAAAATGAAGAAGTATTATTTATAATTAAATATAAAGGAAAAGAAAGTAAATTTTGGAGTGTTAGAGATGCTATTGATAAAATGGTAAAATTGTATGGGATGCTTAGATGATGTGGCAGAGAGAGAAAAGGGAAAAATGGAGAAAAAGTGGGATGCTATTGATAAAGATGCTCTAAGCTAATGACGACACGTCGACACTAGGTTTTATTGTACGTGCATCCCCAGAACCAATACCTTATATAAAAATGGTAATCACATCCCTACAAAACACAAGTTAAGTGTATTAAAATCTTTATTAGTATATCAATATTTTGTTCTGACCTTAATTATCTCATTCCCTGTTATAAGAGATAAAATATTTTCTGTTATCTCTTTATTGATTTACTTTTCTATAATTATAATTAATCAAATATCCTTATGAATAATTATAATTATCTAAAGAATATAATCATTTTCTCCAAAATTATCTTATGCACCTAATTAAGGCTAACGTCCATCAAACCCAACCCGATAAGTTCTAGACCCGATGACTTTGGTTATAGTGCATTTACTATCATGGCATAATAGTAAAGTATCATTCTAATCAGATATCAAGAAGAGCGCACGTAATCTGAAGCGAGGTCATAAAACCCAATGATCCGTTCTTGTTAGTGGCTCGTCCTCTAAAGAATCCTTTATCCTACAAAACGTGCGCACACATCATAAAGAGCCCCGTCTAGCAATTTGAATAAAATAAAAAATCTTCTTGTTATCTATATGCGCTATTTTCGGGTTTCAATATTAGTGTGGGTTTTTTTGCAAATTTTATAGGATTTTGAGTTTGAATACTAGCAGTACACCTAGGGATTTCACCGAGCAGGGGCAATATATATAAAATACGTTTTTTTTAGCAAGGCCATTGTTGCTGATCGATTCTTTATCCATTGTTGTTGATTCTTTATCTCCCATTGTTTCTTCTCCAATTCAACCTTGTCCTTCTACTTCTCGGCCTATCCAACCTATTAGGAAGTCGTCAAGGACTATTACCAAACCGTCTAAACTTGATGACTTCATATGTCCAACCATTCAAGCACAAAATTCTACATCCATATCCTTTATGGCTACACATATTGGTGATTTGTGTGCTTATTCTAGTGATTATGTTGCTTCTCTGCACAATGTTATGTCAGTAAGGGAACCATATAGCTATAAGCAGCCTAAGGATGATCCAAATTGCATTTCTGCCATGGATCTTGAATTACAGGCCTTAGAGAAGAACAATACTTGGTTTTTGACTTCTCTGCCTCCTAGAAAGCAGGCTATTGGTAGTAAATGGGTTTATAGAATCAAATTTAAACCTGATGGTTCAGTTGAACGTTTTAAGGCTAGACTTGTTGCAAAGGGATTTAATCAAGTCTATGGCAAAGACTATAAGGCTACTTTCTCTCCAGTTGCTAAGTTTACTACTGTGAGATTGTTTTTGGCCTTAGCTACAATAAAGTCATGACCTGTTCATCAGTTGGACATTAACAATGCTTTTCTACATGGTTTTTTGGAGTAAGAAGTGTATATGCTACCTCCTCAGGGCTATGGAAAAGCAAAACCAGGTCAGGTATGTAAACTTACTAAGTCTTTATATGGACTTAAGTAGGTTTCTAGACAATGGAATATTGAGCTGTCTAAATACCTTGTGGAATTGGGATTTGTCAAGTCTTCTTATGACTATTCTCTTTTCACTAGTCAGTCTCAAAAGGAATCATTATCATCTTGGTTTATGTGGATGATTTGATAATCACTGATGATGATGATGAAGAGGTGATTAGATCTGTCAAAGCTTCCTTGCATAGTAAGTTTACTATCAAAGATTTAGGACAGATAAGATACTTTCTTGGGTTAGAGATCTCTCGTTCTGATCATGCGATGCTATTCAATCAAAGAAAGTACACTATGGACATCTTGCAAGATATTGGATGTTAAAGCAGCAAAGTTTCCTTTGCCTAGAGGTCTTAAGCTTTCCACAAATGATGGTGAGTTGCTTGCTGATCCAGAATCCTACAGGAGATTAATTGGAAGATTATTATACTTATATCTATCCAGACCTGATATCTCATATGCTGTTCAGCATCTTAGTCAATTTTTGAGTGAGCCTAGATTGCCTCATTACAATGCAGCTCTACATGTTATTAGATATCTGCGAGGAACTATTCATCTTGGTCTTCATTATTCAAGTCAATCTCAGGTTGCTTTCACTGGATTTTGTGATGATCATTGGGGCACATGTGTATTCAGTGGTAAGTCCTTAACTGGCTATTGTGTGTTGCTTGGTTCATCTTTGGTTTCTTGGAAAACGAAGAAGCAGAAAACAATTTCAAAGTCCTCTGCTGAAGCTGAGTACCGAGCCATGTCTATTGTGGCTAGTGAGCTTGTTTGGCTGCATAGTCTCATGACAGAATTTTGTTGCAAAGTTCCTTTGCCTATTCCTCTTTTTTGTGACAACAAGGCAGCCTTACACATTGTTGAAAATCCAATCTTCCATGAAAGAACAAAGCATTTGAAGTTGGATTATCATTATGTTAGGGAGCAATTGGTGAATGGTTTTCTGCATCCTACTCATATCAGGACTTCTCTTCAATTGGCAGATTTATTGACCAATCCATTAGGTGAGTTACAACACAAGTTTTTAGCTTTCAAGTTAGGTCTTGTTTCTTCTTTACCAAGCCTAACTTGCGGAGGGGATGTGAGTGAGAGTGTTGTATATAACTGAATGTAAAAGAGTTGTTAGCTAGCTCTAACAAACTCAGCTTTTGTAAAACGCAGTGTTGCGTCTCTTGTAAGCAAGGCTAAATAGCCATAACAGAGTTTCAATAAAAAAATATCTTGCACAATTATCCATTCTGTTTTGAGAGATTTTGAGAGTCTATAGGTTAGCTTATCCATCACACAAATGTCACTTGAGTTTTCTTCATAATTTTGACAATTGAAATGGACAAATTCCTGTCGGGTTTAAGCATCTGATCACAGCAGTCGAAACCATATACTCTGTAATATGCATCTGATCAATCCAATCAAAATACCAGTACGTACGTGTTGAGATCGACTACATTTTCTATTATCTAGTCTCTTATTTCTTTCTTATTATACAATATCCTGTGAGATCAATCCGGCTCAGCTATAAAATTAAAAAACGTGACACCTAAACCAATTTGACTAATTCGACCAAAAAAAAAAACCAATTTGACTAATGACTTGATTTTATTTTTTATTTTAATTTAAACAAAGTATACAGTGATTCCTATTACACTTTTGGGCCTTTTGGCTTAGCTGCATCTATTCGTTTTTGTAGATTTACCGCGGAGGATTCTGCGATATCAACAAGGTTGAAGAACTTGATGTTGCCATTCTCTCCGTTATCAAACATGAGGCCATAGTCCTTGGTGTTGATCATATTCTGATTGCAGTCCATGGCCTTGGCCTTTGCATCGTCAAGAGAAGATTTAACTTTGTCGAAGCTAGTATCAGGGTTGGCAGTGGTGATGAGGTTGATGACATTATCAATACCGGTGTTGGCGGCGGCGTAGTCGTCACCGCAACGTCCCAGAGCTCTACGCATATGCTTTGAGAGTTTGTCCTTGAGGTATTGAGCCTCGAGGATGGATCCGGCTATACCCTTGCCTTTGGTCTGAGCCGCGTTAAGCGCATATAGCGTGAGCTTGTACGGACCCAGCCCTTTGATTTTGGGGTCGCCGTTGAGAGACTGGGCGCACAAGGAGGCGTTGGCGGCCGTCTCGCAAGCCGAGTTGATGTCTGCGGGCTCGGCAAGCGCTGGGAGTGTAATGTCCAACTGCACGGTGGGGGCTTCTTTATTCTGGTGAGCCTCGCCCCCTGCGCCATCGCCGCCTCCCCTCCCTCCCGCGTCGCGGCCCCCGCTCCCTTCTCCATGGCCCGACGTCCCATGACCATGGCCCCCACCACCTGCGGCGCCTCGAGCCTCAATCATCAAGCCTTGGCTGAGAAACATTAACACGAGGGAGAGGAGCACGGGATTATTATTACTATTCATGGTTGATGATCGCATCATCTATCCCGATAAAACAAATTCAATAGAAACCTAGCTAACGGATTTTTTTATAGCGCCCGTGAATGGCAAGTAATTAAATGGAAGGAGAGGGGGGAGGAATTGAATGGCCTAGAGCAATGCAAGGATTAAATCCTACTATCACGGGTTTATATTACAAATAAATTTTATATATAGAAATTTTGAATTATTTGTTTTATTAAACATAATTTAAAAATATTAAATTATTTTACATTTAATTCAATTTAAACATATTAAATTATTTCCATAAAATACTATTTTATGGAAATAGTATTTTCAAATTTTAGTATATATGTCTAGTACACATTATACATTCCGTGCATTTTGCATAAATCATTAAACATAATTTAAAAAGGGGGAAACATAATTTGAAAACAACCCGTGTTACAAATTATTTGTTTGTTACTTATATTATTTGTTTGTTACTTATAATTTGTTACTTAGATTATAAAGTCATTTGATTATAACAACCCGTGTTACAAATAATATAAAGTCATTTGTTTAATAATTTTTGAATGTATAATGTGTATTTGGCCGGATTACATAAAATGCACGGAATGTTTAATAATTCAAATTATGGACCCCTGCGTATGCACGGCCTGCATTTTGATATAAAATAGTATTTTCCAAAAATAGTATTTTCCAAATAATCTCTATAGGGAAAAACAAATAATATATGCACGGGATAAAAATTATATTACATATATAAAGTTCCAACATACAAAATACTATTTTTAATTCAAAAAAACAGATTCTCTGTTCTTCTTCTCCTTCGTTGAAACCCCGAGTGTCAGTGGTGCCATCGCCTCCTCTGGCAGCCCTGTCATCGTTCGTCACCATATTAGATCGCCGGAGGGTTGTTTCAGTCGAATCCGACAGTTGTTGTCGCCAGCGGTAAGACCACTCCTCTATTTTGTATGTTCGGTGGGTTCGGCGTTGTTGTTGGGCATAGAGTGGGCGGGTTTGGAATGGGCTGCCATGGTTGTGGGGACCGTGGGGTAGTCGTGCTTCTCGTCTTGGATGGTAGGACACAATATATAGTGGTAACTGGTAACTGGTAAGAGTCGAAAAGGCACCCATGGAAAACGGGGTGAGCGTTACCGCCAGTCTTTATTTCTATCCGGTATAAATCAGCTTTTAATGGTCATTTATCCTACAGCCTACTTTTAATGGTCATTTGACCAAAAAAACGCAAATGCCTCTTCTCAACTCAATTGGAATGCACCGGATGTGATGATTTTTATCCGGAAGGCAATTTGAATGTGCATATTTGATTACCCAATATAAATGTAATGGAAGTGATAATTTTCTAATGGGATTACACGTAGTTTTTATGCACAGATTTGTCAAATATATTTTATATGTAATTTGTTTCTAAGAATTCCTATTATTATGGAAGGGATTTTTTTCAAGGTAATAAGCATTACTATGGTGAACCGTTATGTTTTTTATATATATTAAATGGCATTTTTTTTTTGGTTGAATATATTAAATGGCATTTAAAATGATGGATTTAGTAACATGGATATGTATAGTAAATATTAATTGGATGACTAATGAGTATCAATTAGGTGTATTTAAAAAATTGAAGGGGTAGACTTGTACGTTACAATATTTCAAAAGAGGTTGTTGCCTAGCATATATGGTAAGAAGACATTCCAAATTCAATGATTATATATATTTTTAGGTGTTTAAAATTGTAAAATACAAAAGAATTTTAGAAATTCTTATGTATCAGATTATTTTAAGTTGTTATTTAATCTTTTGGTGGTGGGTTTCTCTTCATATATAATAAACTCTTTCAATACAATAGCAAATCTTAATTTTACATTTTTTTGTATATACAATTTGTTTTTATGCACAAAAAAATAATGTTCTACGCAATATATATGTAGCTCTCTATAGGAAAAAAAATGTCAATTGGTATACATTTCTAGTATAATACGTTTTTCTCTTAAATGATATTTTTCTAATTTAATACAATTTCCTTTTAAGTGATATTTTTTTATAGTTTTTTATATGCTCATGTGTAGTATAATAGTTATATCCACTTTTTAATATAGTATTTTTGTTCATATACATCTCTAATATAATAGTTTTATTTAGATGATCACATATATGCTTATTTCTAAATGCTAAATGCTATTCATTTCTAATATAATAATTTTCCCTCTTAAATCATAACCCCTTTTTTATTGTTTTTTTATGCTCATTTCTAATATAATAGTTTAAATGATCACACATATGCTTATTTCTAAATTCTAAATACTAAATGCTAAATACTATTCATTTACAATATAATGATCACTAAATTATTAATGTGTGATAAGAGCATTAAATAGCCTTCATGTACACAAAATTATATAGATAGTATAGAAGTATAGATATAGATAAGGTCTTAATTGATTGGTGATGCGTTTTAGGTCATCCGTCCATTAAAAAACACTAGTTCTTTTTCCGAATTTAAAGTAGAAAATCGAGTGAGGTTGTAAATAGAAGAAGTGGATCATACCGACATGTTCACTTATTCAAAGTATAATAGTACTTCCTTAGTTCCTTATTATTAGCCAGTTCATCTCATAGCTAGAAATATCAAGAAATCGCCAGTATATCAAGCAAACAAAACTAGATGATCAGGTAAAATCTAACTAGAATTGGGAAGCACAATGTATCTTGTTAGGACTTTGTATAGATGATCTCGTCTATATGATAAGTCTATTCTATGGATATATCTTTGTGACCCCTCTTTGAATTTTCGTACGTCCTCCACTCAAACCGATCGATTTGGTCGTTTTGGTCATGTTAGATTCGGTTTTAGTAAAAATTCAGTTCATTCAAATTTGGGGGTTGGGGTCGTTTTTGGTCAAACGTGCTTTGTGCGGGTATAATTTGATCCACATACTATACGGAGGAGTTTATAAATTTTATTAGGAAATTGGTCACCTGATAATGAAATCTAATAAAAGATATAAGAATAAATCTCATTATAGAAAAGCTGAGATTGCGATGCGTGTGGGAAAAAAAGCTTTTTCGGAGACAAAAGGTAACAAATGACCGTGTACTTTGACTTAGCTTGACTGTGTATTTGATGTATCGAGAATGTGAGTGAGATGAGACTATATGCATGCTCTATTGCCTCTATATCTTATGTGAGTGTGTAATAATGTGTGCAAAATGAATAACTGTGTATTTTAATTTTTTTTTGGTTGAAGACTGTGTATTTTAATTTAACTTGATAGTGTCTTTTCAAATTTCATGAATGTGCGTTTACGATTAATATGAACGCGTGCATGCGCTCAATTGCATTGTGTGTAATTTTTTTTTTCATATAAGTGTGTAATTGATAAATGACTATGTTTTTTTCAAATTAGATGAACATGATTGTGTTTTTTCAAATAACATGATTGTGCATACATTATATCTCATTATATGTTTTATATAAGTGTGTAATTGACAGATACCTATGCTTTTAAATAAGATGACTTTGTATTTTCACTGAATAGGACTATGTCTTTTTAAATAACTTAATTGTGCATGCTCATCTCATTGTGTGATTGAATTGTGTATGACTTTTTTCATATATATGATATGATGTACAATTAGTAAAAATTAATGTATACACAATCATGTTGTATGAGACTAGACAATCATGTTGTATATATGGGACTATATAGTTGAAAGTGATCACTACTCATCCTTTGAACCAGGGTGAGCACGGTGTATAAACTGTAACTTCGGTTGACCAAATATCAGTTAACCGAAAATTCGATTAATGACTATATTATGATACCCATTAGTGAACCGTTATGTATCAATTAACCATAAAAATGCTTACCATGTCACTTGAAATGAAGACCTAATGTCTTGTTAAATCAAGTATAATACTATTAGAATATCTTGTTTGTATTATTTTCTTTCTAAACAATATATATATATTATCGGTTTTATCGGCTAACAAGTTGAACAAAGTTTGTAGGAACGGTAGTACTTGGAGTTGTCGACACCTATGATGTCGGCGACTAGAGTTATACTTAAATTTGCAGCGGAAAACATGAACAAGAAAGATTACAATTACTAGATTTAACACTTGGATTTATAGTGGAAAATCGTCTACAAACCAACTAGTTTGTTTAAGGAAAAAACCACTTGCCTTTCAAGCTTCTCACTTGAAAGGACTTGAAGAGTACTTCGAGTTGCTCTATTGATTTCTCGGGTTTGCAAAGGTGCTCCTGTTTACAAGAAGTGAATCTCACACTCTCTTGACAATACGTACTCTTGCTTATGCAACTACCCTCACTCAATATTGCTTTGTCGTACTCAACCACCAAGAACGTTTCCCACGTTCTTCAACACTCAATACACACAATACAAGTTATGCTCACTCTCCTTCTTCATCATAACACTACATGAAAACTATAAATAGGATTAAGAGGATTGATGCACGATTCGTTCCATTTGGCTAAGAAACAAGTCGTATACAATCGTTACAAAATCTTTCATAGAATACAACCTAGGACATATAAAATCATCTAGAATATCTCGAATGATCTCGGATGATTATCTCTACTTTTTGCACATATTCTGTCCATAAACGGCGCATAGTTGAACAACAATTACCAATTAATTTATGGCACGATTGACTGGAAAAAACAATTAATTTATGGTTTTTTTGTCCAGCCCTACTTTGGACGACACGTCGAACACCCCTGCATATTGACCCATAACATTAATAGCCCTTGCTAGTTGATATATCAACCTGATTGATAATTTTCAAAGCGGACGGACAACTGAACGTACAAGCTAAGAGATCGAATAAAGTGAGCCAGTTGTATAGATAATATAGATTATACACTTGTGTTCCATGAACCAATCAATTAAACTCAGCCCATCTAAATCCAATCCCACGGAACTAGATTAGACAGAATCAACTAAAACCTCCAAGATTACATTAATTTGCTTACATGATTTTATTAGACTAATTTAACTAGTCGATCATGTCATGTCCTTACCACATGTCACTTGTGCCAGAAGAGGTTGCTCCAAATCATTCCTACATGAATCCTCCACTTGCTCCGATCTTTCATCCACCATCTTTCTCTCTTCCATCTCCTTTGATTTCCCCCAGAGCACGACGTACAAGCCCACAATCACACCAGCAGAACCCAGCAAACTGATCATCAAGTGTGTACAAAAAGCACCGTTATTATGTAAGACCAAGATGGAGATGAACCTCAATCCTGATGTCCTATATATCTTCGAACAATCCAAAACATATTAATTACCTTCATATGTCCTTAATTACATAGATGTGTGGCAATAATTGATTGACTCGATCTATCTATAGCTATACGTACCTCCCGACAAATATTTGCTCGTGTAGGAAAATGGCAGCTAAGATGGTGACAATGACCGTGCTAAGTGGGTTGAACATAGCCGAGTAGAGAGGTCCCCGAGTCGATATGCACCATGCTTGGATTATGTACTGCAACCCAGATCCCGCGATCCCCTACTTGGCCGCGCACGCACAACATACATGTACGTTGAGAATGCATGTAGATCGCTCATTGTATATATGCTAGCTTCAAATTCGATGAGTTGAAGAAGAGATGGAGCACAAAATCACGTACCGAGAAGAGAATACAAGTGAGCTCGAGGGTTGAGGTGAGATTCCAAGCTTCCCAATTAGGCTCAAACAGCAATGCAACCACCCCCGCCTGAAGAGTCGACAACAAGCACGTCCAACCCGATATGGATAGATGATCTGGGCACGAGGCAGTTGCTGGCACCTACATGTATAAAATTAAGTTGAATCATAAAACAATATATATATATATATAGTCAGGTTCTATAGTGGACAACTTCCTATAAAGAACAAGTGAATAAATCTCATTCGTTGTAATGGATGGCTGGATTTGTGTCTTCAATATTCATTAATAAGAAAATAGAAAAATAAAACAAATATTGGAGAGATTCTCTCCCATATTTTGTAACCACCCAAATCACAATTTCCAAATCAGACGCAATTGAAAACACGCCAATTCACAAAACGCCATTGCGCATCTGCGATTTTTGTCTTCAGCCATTGCAGGCGTCCTCCAACCCAGCACTTCCGCCATTGCAGACGTCCTCCATCGCATCAATTCCGCCATTACAGACCACAACGTCGCCATTGCAGACGTCCTCCATAGCCGATTTCCGCCATTGTAGACCACAACGTCGTCATTGCAAACGTCCTCCATAACCGATTTCAGCCATTGCAGACGTCCCCTCTCGCTATAGAAATTCGCCACCGTAATTGCAGATGTCCTCCCTCTCGCCATTGCAAACGTCCTCCCTCTCGCCATTGCAGATGTAACACCCCAATTTCGTACTCTGGGTATTACTGCCAGTGACCTCGGTTTTTCTCCATCCAAAGTCACCCAAGGCTCGTTATTTGCACAGAAACATGATCGTAACGGGGAATTCATTCGTAAATATGGAAAAGAGTGCGGAATTAGAAATGTTATTACAAGTAGTTCGTTTGCTCCAAAAGATTATCACCCTTCTAGTATTATACAAAACGGTAGTTTATCATAATAATAAATACAGAACGTTCCAAAAGTGCTTCTTCTAGTCCTTCCATGATCAAGCTACGACTTCGTCTTCAACCTTCAATGACCTTATCCTTGTTCCCTGATATTTCCATAAAAGCAAGAAATACCAGCCGACCAATGTCGGGAAGAAAGAAAGTGGTATTAGTCTAACGCGAGACTAAGCAAGTGGTAGAACGTGACTTGGTTCTAAAAGAAAGGCTAATTAAATGGGATTTTGTTGGTGACGAGGGTCGGGATATTTTTAGGAGAATGGTATATAAGAATTTAAATGGAAAGGCACATAATGCTTCTTCTGGAAGATAGGATACGGTTTTCAGGGATTATGAAGGGAAGGATATATTGTTGGGAACGTTATTAATTCACATTAAATTTTGAAAAGCCTCCGTAGACTAGAATACTCAAGCCGGGAGTTAGAATGGTTTTCCAGAACGTACTCACCACCCTCGTTCATTAATTATTTGTGCATAGAGCACTTATCTTTCATTAATGACAAAAAGTGCATTCAGTTATCGATTTTTAGATGTAGCAACCCAAAACGGGTCAAGGGCCACATCAAAGAAGGACGGAGTCCTTAACACCTAGCAAGGGTGTTGTCACCTCTCTACGCTTGTAGAGCAAGCAGAGTCATGACCCAGTATTAGGGTATAGGTACATCCTAATACATCTTTTTAAGAGGTGTAGCAGAGACGAGTCTCTCACCCCTAATGACTATCCTAGTCCATAGCAAAGTCTCAAACGAGACATTTAAACACATAAAGGCCGCAAACAATCGGTCCTAAGTCCAAGTACTAGCGTAGTACAGGAATAATAACGATATGAATAATGAGGTCATTATCTCTAACAATAATAATCCTAGGTTCGTTTTATTTAGCAAACAAGGTGTTCCCAACAATTATATGGATATTAAGCGGAATGGAAGAAAATTCACGTTTAATCGTAAAGAGCAAGAGAACCATCCACTTGCCTTAAATTTTCAAGATCGGAGTTCTACGGGTTCGTTTCGCGAGCGTACGACGATCCGAGCACTCGACCTAAATTAGGCGTGGTTTCC